>QJPP01001937.1:0-244491 GCA_003996215.1 Jaltomata sinuosa | reverse complement strand
CAATACAGGAGCGATAGTCAATCTATCTTTCAGCTCTTGGAAGCTTCTTTCACAAGCATCTGACCACTGAAATTTGGCTGCTTTCTGTGTTAATTTAGTCAATGGGGCGGAAATAGAGGGAAATCCCTCCACAAACCTCCTGTAATAACCGGCGAGCCCCAAGAGACTACGCACTTCTGTCGGAGTGGTAGGTCGAGGCCATCTCTTCACAGCCTCTATCTTCTGAAAATCCACTTTGATACCATTACTAGAGACCACATGGCCAAGAAAAGCCACTGAGTTCACCCAGAACTCATATTTAGAAAACTTGGCATAAAGCTGGTGTTCTCTAAGAGTCTGTAGAATTGATCTGAGATGGTCTGCATGATTTACCTCATCACGTGAATATATCAAGATATCATCTATAAATACAATCACGTACATATCAAGAAAGGGTTTGAAAACCCTATTCATCATATCCATGAAGGCTGCTGGGGCGTTCGTCAGTCCAAATGACATGACAAGGAACTCAAAGTGCCCATATCTAGTTCTGAAGGCTGTCTTCGGAATATCAACCTCACGTATCCTCAACTGGTGATAACCAGATCTTAAGTCAACCTTTGAAAAACATTTAGCTCCCTGCAACTGATCAAATAAATCATCTATTATGGGTAGGGATACTTACTCTTTATTGTCACTCTATTCAACTGCATGTAATCTATACACATTCGCATTGTTCCATCTTTCTTACGTACAAATAACACTGGAGCGCCCCATGGAGATATGTTGGGTTGAATAAAACCTTTGTCAAGTAGATCTTTCAACTGCTCCTTTAGCTCTTTCAACTCTGCTGGTTCCATTCTATAAGGCGGAATGGATATAAGCCGGGTATCAGGATCTAGGTCAATACCAAAGTCAATATCTCTAACCGGAGGTAATCCAGGAAGTTCATCGGGAAACACATCTAGATATTCATTCACAACGGGTACGGACTGAAGATTTGACATACGTTCCTCTGCCTCAAGATCTCTGACATGGACTAGGTGATATAAACACCCTTTTGTTATAAGATTTTGTGCCTTAAGATAGGAAATAAACCTTCCTCTAGGCATCACAGCATTCCCTTTCCACTCTAAGACTGGTTCTCCCAGGAAATGGAATCGAGCAACCTTAGCTCGACAATTAACTATAGCGTAACAAGAGGATAGCCATTCCATGCCCATAATGACATCAAAATCAACCATGTCCAGCTCTATCAAGTTAACCAACGTATCATGGCCACATACTGTTACTAGACACCTATAGTAGATCCTTTTAGCTATAATAGACTCTCCTACTAGAGTCGATACTGCAAATGGCTCACGTAATAACTCTGGCTCTATTCCAAACTTCTTAGCAACAAATGGAGTAACATATGACAGGGTCTCCCCTGGATCTATCAATGCATAAACATCATAAGAAAAGATGGATAAGGTACCTGTAACCACATCTGGGGAAGCCTCTAAATCCTGTCGGCCTGCTAATGCATACATTCGATTTGGGCCAGCTCCCAAACCTGAACCTCTACCTCTACCCCTACATGTAACTCTTCCTGTCTGTGCCTAAGGATCACGAGATAAAGGTGGTGCTGAAGAAGAGGATGCTCCTGCAAAGCCTGTGGACAGTGATCTATAACCCCTTCCCTCATCTCTAAGTCTAGGACAATCACGCATCTTGTGACCCTCGAATCCGCACCCATAACAAGCAGTAGAGCCATATAAGCACTCTCCGAAATGAGAACGACCACATTGTCTGCAAGTAGGACGAGGTGGTAATCCCCGACCAGTACCTCTCTGATAGTGAGGGCCTGGTGCCCTAGAAGTCTGACTCTGATCCTATCTGGACCTTGATGACTGAGCTGGAGCACTAGCTGTGAAGCTGGATGCCAACTGAGCCTGCCTAGGTGGACCTCTGCTGGAGGAAGCCTTGTCACTCCTATGATACCTGCCAGCTGCCCTGGCCCTCTTACTCTGCTCCCTTTCTGATCTGTCTTCCCTACGGTCATGGATGCGATCCTCTTCCTGCTGTGCATATGCCATCAGTCTAGCAATATCCATATCATTATTAAGTGCAACAACCGCACAAGAGTCAATCAAATGTTCTCCGAGGCCACCCACAAAGTAATGTATCCTCTCCCTCTGGGTTCTGACCATTTCTGGAGAAAATCTGGCCAACTGCGTAAATCGCATGCTATACTCCTTAACACTGAGGTTATTCTGTCGTAAGGATAGAAATTCATCCACCCTCGCTTCCCTAAGCTCTAAAGGTAAAAAGTGATCCATTAAGGCCCTCGAGAATTCTTTCCAAACTGCTAGAGGGGCGTTCGGGCCCCTGGAATCGACCCACATCTCATGCCAGGAAATTGCAACATCTTTTAGCTGATAGGAGGCCAACTCCACAGCCTCAGTCTCAGATATATGCATAACCCTGAAGATTCTGTTGATCTCATCTATAAACTGTTGAGGGTCCTCTTTCACACTATATCCTGTAAACACCGGGGGATTCATCCTGAGGAAATCACGAACTCTGGATCCAGCAGCCTCCCCCTGAATAGTGTTACGTGTAGCAACATTCTGTCCTTGGACTTGAGCAGCTACTAACTGGGTGAACAACTTTATTGCTCCTCTAAGATCCTGCTCTGAGGCACCTGGTGGTGGTACAGGCAGTGTAGAAACTGTTGTTGATGCTACTTGAGGTGTAGAAACTCCTGTATGCCCTTCTTTTCTAGGCACCTGAATACTTGGCAAGACCTCTTGAGCCCTGGTCTGATCCGCTAGTACTGGAGAATGCGCTATAGTGGCTTCCTCTTGATTAGTGCTGGTAGTGGCCCTATGGCCTACATTATCCGTATCTTTGGTAGACATGATCTGTATCACAAATAAGAAGAATGTGAGTTAGAAGTAACTTTCTATGACTTAGCTCTACTGCACGATCTAGATTTTAATAGAAGGTCAGATTCCTAAATGCCCGCGTAGTCCCTTAATTATAAATGTGGCGCGCAACACATTCATAAGGAAGGTCCTACTAGACACGGCTTCTTAGACTCCTTGGGACACTTGAACCTTACGCTCTGATACCAAGTTTGTCACGCCCCTAGCTAGGAGGGGCAGAAGTCAAGTGAGTTATACGAGAACCTGCAAAACATATATACTAAACTCATGATAAAGTTATAAACTGATAAGAAACAATATGGACATCAACATATGTTTACATATTCTGAAACGTAAATAACTGAAGGGCCCACTAGACAAACTGTACAGCTGAAATAAAACTATGTCTAAGAAGACTCTAAAGAGTCTGCAACTGAAAATATGATAACTAGTCTGGACAGGTCCCCGACATACCCAACATACGATATATACATGAATCCAAAATATGTGACCTAGGCATCTGATAGCTCCAGAGAGAGGTGGAGCTTACCAACTGATCAACGGGAAGGCACTGGTCTACTGTGGATGTCTGCTAGCCTGAGTATCTGAGCCTGCATCATAAAATGCAGCGCCCAAAAATAAAGGGACGTCAGTACATATGAAACATGTACTGGTATGTAAAGCAGACTGAATAACAAGTAGACATGTAAGAATGCTCACTGAATTGAATATCAAAGAAAGGAAAATCTGAGCATACATATACAGGGAATGTAATTTGAAATTGAAAGTGAAACTGATACAATGACCAATATCAAAGGTCCTTATATAACGTCTTATACACTACTTAATTACATATGTTTAAAATCCCTAGAATTTGCCTAGGTGACATCTTTACCCTTTTACATAATTTATCTACTCTTTATGTAATACTAACTGTCAGGAAGTCACAAGATGGCCTGCTGTCGGCGATCGGTGACACCTGTTTGGCATCTGTAGCCAACTATCACAATCATGTGTGAAATCTCACAGTCTGGATAACGTGGTCTGTCAAGGTATGCCCTCCAGGGCTCCTGTAAGGTCTGCCCGCAGGCCTGTGTAGTCAGGGAATCCACGACAGGAAGTTCCAGCTGACTCTGTTTGAATTCTGTGCACAGAATAGCATCGCACGTAGTGGCCCTAGTGATACCCATCCCACGCTGCAGAGTAGGCTATAATCTCATCTTGCTTGTAAAGGCTCATAGTAGGAAACTTATAAATCATATAACTCGTTATCTGAATATTGATTACTTTCTTTTAGCTGAAGAATCATATATCTATGTGATCTTATATACTTAGGTCTATTTTGTGTCCAGTTAATTCCTCTAAGTTCGTGACATATATGCTCGGTAACTTCTAAGAGTTTTAACTGAAGACATGTATGATCGTGTGAAACATGTGACTTCTTTGACTAGATATGAGTACTATAACTCTATAGGTTTAGAACTACACTCGAGAGAGACCTATAATAGAATTAAGCTTTTCTTTCATGAAGCATATAATCTATGACGATCTTTATAGGAGGAACATGTGACTCTAGGTCGTACCTTGATGGCGAAAAGAGGTTTTAGCTTTACATACCTTACTTCGAGACTCTCTCTCCCTTATGTAGTATCATTGGTTCCCGTCAAACACTCCTTATCTATGACATAACAACATATTCAATAGTATAAGCAACTAATCAAGAAATATGGCGAGGTCAGGAAGATGATAATAGCTAACGAGCGACAAGCTTAGCAAATAAGATATTTAAATGGGGTATCATCCTACCTCTCTCTTTTCCCCTTATCAACTGAACTATGACCACCTATGAAGTCAATATTAATCCCTCCATCAATTCCTTACAATATGCAGCCCATTCCATATCCCAAACAAGGTCATAAACTTGACCCCTCGACTTTTAAATACTGCCTCGGGAGTTCTTTATTTAGTAGCGTTTAAATGACCCTCTCATAGATTAAGTTGGGAGAGAATTATAACATTTGATACAGTGATAGGAATCCAAATAACATATAAACAACATCCTCAATCCATTTAGGCATTTTATCAAACACTTGACGAGGGACAAGCTTGCAAGAGCCATAGAAATCGTGTTTGCTATACCTAGCGTCCCTCCTTATCGCAGCAAGCTTGCTGCCTCAATACACCACAATACACACCTCGTTTATTCAATATTATAACCATTACATCCCTCTACATACTCCCTCTTCACCGAATATATTAGTTACAATGGGCAAAATATGGACGCACGGCTTCCTTTCACCGTCCCGTGAGTCCTACCCGTAAACTATACTTAAAACAACTCTTAGAGTCATATTTATAGGGATAGAACAGCAGACATACCTTTATCAATAAGAATACAATCCTTGCACACTTTTTATCTTCAAGAACAACACCTTTTCCTTCAAGAAAACACTTGACTAAGTATGTTTCCGTGACCTACGATGAAAAATACACTTGATTCTTGAAGGAATTCACTTACCTTAGGCTAGGGAGGGCTTGAGATGAATAAGAACTGAAGAAAACAAGTGTTCAGCAGGTCCCTTATGTTCTGATATGTATGGGAGATGAAATCCCAAAGTTTCAATATAAATACACCACTTTTGGCCGACTTACCCAAGGCTGCCACATGTCCCGCAGTGATTGGGAAGTGCGCGTGTCTGTAGTAAAATGTGCATAACTTTTTACTCCAAATTCGTATGGACGAGCGGTTTATTGATTTGTAAACTAGACTCAAATACATTTAATTTGATACATCATAGGACCTCTAAATCATTTTGTATTAGGAGATATACCCGTTACAAGTAAGACCTTGTACTAGCTTACTTGAAATAGTCCACCGTAGTGAATCCTTCAATTTGAACTTTTGTTCCAAGTCTCCCTTTGGTCTATAACCTTGGTATATCACTTCAAATGTCTTAGTATAAGCGTCCCTTTGTATAATTATCAATTCACAACCTTATACTCTTGGTTCATAATGATTCCTTCACGTTTACGAGTTGCACGTGTATCTTAAGTTCGGGGCACTACAGAATGATCTTGGTTTGGCCGGGGGAGTAGGATTTGAGTATAATTCGGGGAATTATTAGACCATTTGAATTGATTTTTGATTATGTGTAATTGTTTTAGACGAAGGGCAAGCGAAAGCTTCAAAAAATGGGAAGGCTCCGGTTCAGTGATAACTTTCAAGCTAATTTGAAGTAGGTGATGGTTATTATTTTCCCAAATGCAAAATGTGTTCATGTAATTGTTGCTTAGTATTGTATGTGCATTGCATACTTAGGGAATGGAATTTTGAATTTCTAAGTATCCGGGTGTCAATCATGTGAAATAGACTTGTTTTGGTTGCTTGTTAGTTTGCCAGTGTAATTTTGTTCATTAATTATTGACTTGTTAGATTGTGTGTGGTATTCGGTTGGCTCGGGTACCACGCCTGGTACGGAATACATATTGATTAACTCGGGTACCATGTCTGGTACGGGATACATATCGGTTGGCTCGGATACCACGCTTGATACGGAATACATATCGGTTGGCTTGGGTACTATGTCTGGTACATATTCTATATGGTTGGCTCGGGTACTTCAACTGGTATGGATTTATTTATACTAGTGGATTGTGTTTATTGATGATTCCATGAGTGAATTGGGTTGATTGTTGAATTGTGATTGTTGCATATTGGTCCATAAGAGGCCGGGTAGTTGTATTCAATCCTGGGATTGGTCTTGGTGTAGACCGGGATTGCATGTTGCGTACTTAGGTATTATTATAGGTATCCTTGGTTGGTCTGGGTTACTTAAAATGGGTATGTGCTTATTGTCATTGTTATTGTTGTAGTGGTGGTTGAACATGTTTCATGTAGTGGGTAATACTGGAGTCTGGGATTATATTTACTGGTTGTTTATACATGTTTTACTCAGCCTTGGTTTACTGTTCATATGTTGTTTATTGAAGTTGGCCGATGATCCTACCAGTACACTGTAGTTTTGTGTAGTGATACTGCATTTGCTTTCCTTTTGTGAGTACAAGACATATTCCGGCTGCTGCTACGTGACCTTAGTTGTAGTTCTGACGATTCCAGATTCCAAGGGTGAGCTGCTTCTTCTGGTCTATCATGGTTTCATATAGTACATCTCTAGTCCATTATTTTGGACTTAGACTCTTTTATTTTGGAGTTGTATCCCCGTACTCTAGACATTAGTAGATGTTTTGGTACAACGACTTTCAGATTCTAGGGGTATTTTCGCAGAATCTTAATTATTAGTATTTTTGGCTACGAATGTTAGTTTACTTTAATGCATCTGGTTTTGAGTTGTTAGTTTCGCCAAGTGTTGATTGAGTTGTTGGTTCGCTCACCCAGGGGTTTTGGGTGGGTGCCACTCGTGGCGGGTTAGGTCATGACAGCAAGGATGCCAGTCTTATCAATTTATTCAATAATTTTAAAATGATAAATAATTTAAGACAATTAATTCTAGAAATCTCGACAAATAATTTGATACAGAAGGAGTACCATGAGATAAATATTGATTAAATTTAATTTTGGACAACTTCAGATGTCGGTAGGAGTGGATATAAATCACGAAAAATTGAATTACGACATCAAATCAGAATTTATCATTTCAAAGTTTGAGTACCGTATCAGACCGAACTATAAAAATTTGGTATTTGGTATTTACAGTTAATTACCGATGTTCGAATTACTGAAAACGAATTTTGAAAATACTAAACATCCACTCCTGATGAATTATTTACCATATATATGGGTAACATCGACGAGTGATTTGGATATTTTGGATTGACCTATATATGGCGATAAATTCATAATATTAAGACTTGAGAAAACAAATATAACTTCTATTCGTGATTTTTCTAAAAGCTAATATGTAAAATGTTGAACAAATTATGAACATATCTTATCAAAATATATTTTCTTTCAAAATGTAGATTTGATTTACTGTATCAAAGTTTGATCTTATGAATCAAACTTTAAAAATTCAATATGTGATATTTATTTTTACTTACCGATTATCAAGTTATTAAAATCGAAGTTTAAAAATATCGAACCAAATAAGAAATGTCCACTCTAGATGTTGGAGACATTAAATGCAGAGTGACAAAGTTTTGTTCAATTCAACAACCTCACGGGAGTGGGCATTTATGCCAAATGGTGACAGCTCAATTGCTAAATCAACTCACTTCGTTTTTGAATTTAAGAAAACGCGTTGTTTCCCTTTTACCAACTAAGGCCTCATTTGCTTGCACTTAATGGAGGTCTGAATTTGAATGGTTCACACCTTAGATCATTAAGTGCATTATTTTTTATTAAGATTTAAGCATTAATTGGTCTGAACAAAGTTTTGTTCAATTCAACAACCTCATGGGAGTGGGCATTTATGCCAAATGGTGACAGCTCAATTGCTAAATCAACTCACTTCGTTTTTGAATTTAAGAAAACGCGTTGTTTCCCTTTTACCAACTAAGGCCTCATTTGCTTGCACTTAATGGAGGTCTGAATTTGAATGGTTCACACCTTAGATCATTAAGTGCATTATTTTTTATTAAGATTTAAGCATTAATTGGTCTGAACAAAGTTTTGTTCAATTCAACAACCTCATGGGAGTGGGCATTTATGCCAAATGGTGACAGCTCAATTGCTAAATCAACTCACTTCGTTTTTGAATTTAAGAAAACGCGTTGTTTCCCTTTTACCAACTAAGGCCTCATTTGCTTGCACTTAATGGAGGTCTGAATTTGAATGGTTCACACCTTAGATCATTAAGTGCATTTATTTTTTATTAAGATTTAAGCATTAATTGGTCTGAGTGGGTCTTAATCATTAAGATCTAGAACAAAGTTTTAATACCATTAAGATTTAAACTTGTATTGATAATATCCACAATTACCAGTCACCACCACTTACCACATTTGTCATCAATACCACCACCACCATTGTCAACCACCATTACCGTCGTTAACCACCACCACCAGCCACCACTACTATCAGAGGTATTAAGACTTAAACTTGTATTGATAATATCCACAATCACCAGTCACCACCACTTACCACCTTTGTCATCACAACCACCACCACCATTGTCAACCACCATTACCGTCGTTAACCACCACCACCAGCCACCACTACTATCAGCCACTACCACCCCTACTGCCTCCATCATTATATATAATTATATCTATTGTCACCGCATCACCATCACCTCCAACACCACTATGGTCAATTCTACAACTAATCAACTCCACCATCACAATTAGCACCGCCGCTAACTACCACCAACACACCATCAACTATTACATGTTTTTCAGCCATCACCGCCACTATTGTCACTGTCAGCACCACCTCCACCACTATCCGCCACTGCAACCAGTACGGTCAATCTCTACTACCAATCACATCCACCATCACAACTAGAACCACCGCCAACTACCACACATTCTTCAGTCACCACCATCAACACTACCAACTACTAACCTTAACCAACTTCACCATCACAAAAATCACCACCAACACTACTAATCGCCACCATTATGACAGTCACTACAACATCAACCACCTCTACTATCAACTATCACCGTCAACATTACTAGCCACAAACACCAACCATTACCACCACCACCATTACGAACCATTTTCATCATCACTAGCAAACGTAAATGTCTCATTTTTTTAATCAACTAATAATTTTATTTTTATCAAATTAAGTATTTTTCTAATGTATAATTAATTTTTATTTGAATTATACTTTTATTATATTTATAAATAAATAAATTATGCATATTCAGATGTTAAAAAATAAACAGCCTTAATCGTTCAGTATTCAAATCTAGAGACAACATCTTAATCATTCAGATGTGCATTCTGATTCAGACATCTTAATCTTAATAAAAATAAATGAGGCCTAAAACGGCAAAGGGCCAAAAGTGTTTTTCACAAAAATTATCTCAGTGATGTTATGAGGATTTATATTGAAAAATAATATTACTTATATATAATATAATAGTATATATGTTTTGTATTCTGTATATTTTCTATATATACTTGACTAGCACATATAAATATTTTAGTTGACTATTTAAATGTGTAATTTATTTATTTTTATTTAAAATGGGTTGAATTGGATTTAGATGGGTTAAAACATGGTAAGTTAATAAATGCGCGAGTTATTGTTTGGGCTGAAATGAATTGAGCAAAAATGAAATAAAAAGTGAGTCATAACTCAACTTGTCTAATTCTTATTAAATTTTAAGTTATTTATTTGTTCTTTTATATTTTTTTAAATATCTAATAAAATTATATTTTTCTTTATGATGGCTATATAGTATCAATCAAAAAAAATGTTTTTCTGAAAATATCTTGAGAAAGTTTCTATGGGTCAATTTGGCTACATATCAATGCAACTTTAGAAGAGCTTAAATTCCTAACATGCATTGAACTAATAAATGAAGGGATCGAACTTGAACAAGTTAGGTGAGCTATATTTTTATGGGATAATTTTGCTACCCCATTTATATTTACTCCCTCTGGCACATATTATATGTTGCTTTTATTTTATTTTATTTTAATTGTTTTGATAAGTAACCATGTATATTAATCACCAAATAGAGTCATTATAAAGTCATACATGATACAACCAGTGGGAGTAACGTCTTGGTAGTTTGGTTTGTCACTTAATCAGAACTAAAACATTTATATTTCTAGAATCATCCAAAAAAAAAATTAATGTTATATGACTTCGACTATTTTAAACTTTTTTTCTATTCAAATATTTTATATTGAAAATTCCTATATATAGCTTCTTTAATTTCACTTTATGCTATCTCTTATTTCAAAACTAGATATAAAGAGTCCGGGCAAGCACGGGCCCAATATATATTATTTTTTGTCTCAATTTATATGACACGAATAAAATTTGGAGAGTCATCAATTGATTTTTAAATATTTTAACTTGTTAATTACTGTGATTTATAAAAAAAATCATAATTTTTAAATAATATATATTACTCTCTTTGTCCCAGTTTATGTGGCACTGATGGAATTTGGAGGGTCGATCAAATTTTTTTATATAATTTTTAAATATTTTAAGTTGTTAATTATTGTGATTTATAGTACTTTCTACGTAATTTTTAAATAATATATATTACTCTCTCTACTCCAATTTATGTGTCATTGATAGAATTTAGAGAGTCAACTAAATTTTTAATGTCTTTTAAATATTTTAAATTGTTAATTATTGTGATTTATAGTATTTTTTACGTCATTTTCAAATAATATATGTTACTTTTTATGTCCTAATTTATGTGACATTGATAGAATTTTCAAAGTCAACTAAATTTTTTAAGTCTTTCAAATATTTTATATTGTTAATTATTATAATTTATTTTTTTACATAATTTTTAAATATATAATAAATTAAAAAAAATAAAACAAATAAATTAAAATAAAAAAATTAACAAAAATGACCAAAATGCCCTAGATGCTGAAGCAGACACGTTGATCTTGTGCTTGCTTTAACATCAACTCCCTCAAGACACCGTTGTCCGTGCACAGCACGCACGGGCCCAATATTTGATGTGAACTACTTTTTATATGTTTGGATCAAAATTATTAGAGATGAACCAATAAAAAATTACGTATGAATTTGGTTATATCAAATGATATAAACACAATAGCACTTTTTTAACCTCTCGTATTTATTCTGCCAAAAAAAATTGTTGGAAGAAAATTTTCAACTAATTTTCAATATAATTACATACAAAAAAATGCTGGAAAGTCGTATATTTTTTTTCGTAAAAAGACTGCTATTGAAAAATATATATGACAATAAATAGTTGGATGCAGCTGAAAAGTCAAAATGATAGGAGTGTGTAGAATAAAGAGTCATATGGGACCCACATAAAGCCTTTGGAAATTACATTCCTACATACTAATGAGATAAAGCAGGGGTAATTTCGCCAAGTCACCTAAATACGTACATTGCAGCTATATTAAAATATCTCTCTAGGCCATTCACAATGCTCCATTTCAAGTGATTTACCTTATTACCCCTTAAAGTGTCAAAGCAAGCATGTTGACCTGTTGCCTGCTTTGCTTAATTCTCGGAAAGTGAAATGTTACAAGTAAAATGAATGGAGGGCGGGAGTATTATCATTTCTAAAATTTTTGGAAAAGATTGTGAGAATTAATCAATAAATTATTTACTTTTTTTGGAAAATTTTAAATTCTCTAGAAAACCACATAGGGAAGAGATAGTGGAGAGGGTTGGGGACGTGGGGGTCCTGGGTTGGGCTATTGTGTGGTGATGAAGATGACATAAGCAAAGGACAATTCAGTCCAGACTCTCAAATGTATTACATAGCACTTGCAGTAAGATTCTTTTAGATCCAATCATGTTGCTCCAATTTAATGGAAATGACTGAAATGTCCTCAAAAAAGCTAAGCAAGCATGTTGATCAGATGTGTGCTTATTCCCATTTATAAGATAGTAGATAACCAGATATTGGAGCCCGTGCCAGCACGGGCCCAATATATCTTTCTTTTTGTTTCAATTTATGTGATACAAATGAAATTTGAAGAGTCAGTCAAGTTTTTGATATGATTTTTTAATATTTTAAGTTATTAATTATTGTGATTTGTCATAGTTTTTACATAATTTTCAGATTGTATATGTTACTCCCAGGTTGGGGGGGGGGGGGTCCTACTATATCCTACTATTTTTTTTTTATTCATTTATTTTCTTATAATAATTTTTCAATAGTGGAATTAATCTGATTATTTCTGTTATATTTTCCAGAATATATTCTAGATATTCTATATCTCGAGTTCTTTGATACATTTCTATATTTTCTTTTATCAAGTTTCCTAGCAAGATTATGTCTACATTAGTTTCGTACCAGTATTGTAAGTATTCGTAATTTATCATTAATCTGAATCTAGTTCTAATTCTTTAATATTAAATTTTTCTAATTCTGAGTCTAGTTCATGCAATTCTATTTCGTACCATTCTTGATTCATTAGTTCTAAATCTTCATCATTGAATATTTTTTCCCATATCAATTTTCTTAGTTCTATAATTTCTATATCTTTGAGCACATATAAGATTCATACCTTATAATCATAAATCATTTTATCATGCAAATAGGTGGTCATGATAATATTGTCCATATTCATGTTTATGCTTTGCTTTGATTTAATTAATTCCCTCATACCATAGCATAACAATAACATCATATTCGATCATTATAGACTAGATTATTTTAAACCATATCATCCTGTCACTGTTAACACCGTACTTTCAAAGGTAATTTCTTCCTAAACAGTGCCACTCTGTCTACTGATACGCCCAAATTACGACTCCAAATACGAAGCGTAAGCGGTCGCTGTCAAATATAGAACCCAACTAAGGTTGGGGTCGATCCCACAGGGAATAAGGTGCAAATTAAATCGATAGTGAATTAAATGACTAGTAGTCGATAGTTTCCGGTAAATTGGGGGGGTGTTGTGTGAACAATATTCAACCAAAGCAAATAACAATGTGCGATTAATAATCAATATGAGAGTGAACTAGGGAAGTGTTCACCATGGCGTCGTAACAACTTCGACTCAAGGCTTAACCGGGTTCGCTCTATATGCATATCACGATGTGATTGAATTCATGATATCGTCTAAACGTTTCTCAACCAATTAGACAAATTTCCTTTTCAACTCTCTCGAACTTGAAAAGGTGAACTTTCTTATTTCAATCCTAAACATCAAGTAGATTAATCTAGTTACAGCATTAATCATGAGACGAGAGTTGGTAGTCTCGAATCCTTGTAGTTAATCAAATTTCCCGGTTTTAATCTCTTTACTCAAGCAAATTAAACCTAGGCATGTTCTAATGTTTGCAACCACTAGAAAACGTTAGTAATTGAATGATTAACCACGTGACAACATAAAGATTGAACCCTACGCTACCCGGAATCTATATTGCTACTTTTGCCATGGCTCCCACAACCCTAGTTGTGGGAAGTTAGTTACTCATGTTTGCAAAACGAAAGAATGAAGAAATAGTATTCATAATAATAAGAAAGAGTTCTTACAAAATAGATGAACACAAGCTTCAAGCTTTTCAAGAACAAGAGTCTAAAAATCCCAAGAACGATCAAGAACAAGATGATCAAGAAGAAAACGTGATTGAGTAGTGTTTTTCTCTCAAATTCTCGCTCAAAATAATCCTAGAACTATTGGGTAATGAACTTGTAATGAATGCATAAAATAAACCTAACTTAGGGTATTTATAGGAGTCTAAGAAATAAACCCAAAAACGTTCGGAATCCGCATCGCGCGTACTGCCTCAACTTGACGGTCTGGGTGACGGACCGTCACATGCTTGACGGACCGTCACAGTGGCCGTCGCCACTAGGCAGTGTGCTGCCTCAACTTGACGGTCTACTTGACGGACCGTCACATGTGTGACGGACCGTCACAGTGGCCGTCGCCACTAGGCAGTATGCTGCCTCAACTTGACGGACCGTCACATGTGTGACGGACCGTCACAGTGGCCGTCGCCACTAGGCAGTGTGCTGCCTCAACTTGACGGTCTACTTGACGGACCGTCACATGTGTGACGGCCCGTCATGGTGGCCGTCACTCTTAACCAGTGGCGCTCTTTTGATCATATTTCCTTCCTTTTCTACGTTTGTCGCTATTTCCTGCAATTTCAACATAAAAACATCAAAAACGACAACGGTTGCTTGAAAACTCACGATTATTCTTAGTTAAAGGAATCAAATGTGTCGTAGAATGGCGGCACATCAACACCCTCAACTTAAAACGTTCGCTTGTCCTCAAGCAACATGACAACAAAAACAAAAAGACGACTCAACTAAGACTCGTGTCACTAGCAAATCATGGCCCTTCAACAGTTCATCCGATTTTAAATCAAGCCACCCCCCGGTAGCACACAAATGTATGCAACATTAACTTGCAAGGATCCAGACATGTCATTCTGATATGATATAACATTATGCATACACACGCGCAGCTACCCTAACAGTCAATAGACAATACAGAGATCTTGGTGCCCTCACCACAAAGAAGTCCCACACACAAAATTTAGGACTAGGTAAGACGCTCGCACTCACAAACGATTTCAAATAATGCACATGCGATGCCATAGGCTTGCCCTGTTTCTAGCTACAGGTGTGGCCTCTTTATTTTGACAACTCTTTTTATTTCTTTTTCGTTCTTTTACATCTCCTTTTCATTTCTTTTTCTTTCTTTTCTTAGACACACACCCGGAGTTTTCATTCTCTTCACAACCAATCTTATCCATCCTAATTTTCTTATCATTTACCTCTATAGTAGCCACCCTCAACTTAGGCTGATTGCCTGAGTTGAGGTGCACGATGTCCAAGGAAGGACCAGGGCCAAAATAGTGATTCAAAGTTTAAACAAGGAACGGTGACTGGTTATTGAAAGAACAGGGTCAATTTTGGCTCAAATAGGGATCAAAGGGATTATTTACATTTGGACGGTCTTATAGGCTAGGTGGACTGCACACAAAAAGGGCCCGTGATCCCTTCCTAAGCAACCAACTTCAAACTTAACAAAATAGACCGGGCAAGTTCTAGATGCATGCACAGAGTAAGAATTTATAACAATATGCTCACACACACTTGGCACCAAGAACCATACCACTACCAACTATCAAGACAACAACTCGGCTTAAGCATACTTATTCCAATCATAACCACACAATGACATCCAAGGATCCAGACAGTCAATCGTTTCAAACATAAGTACAAAATCTTTTTCAGAGGGGGCTCCTTTTAGTTAAATTTTCAAAAAGCCATGCTTGCTACGGACATCACAATTTTTAAAATTTAAACGACAACCTAAACATGCCGGTTCTACTAGATAGCACACCGGAGGAAAAGAAACACGGCAACAAAAACCTCCGGTGGTGGTACTCCTACCCCTAACAAAAGAATTTAGCATTGTCCTCAATGCTCAAGGAAACATATATTCAGAATAAAGGAATAGGGGTACCTGGGAAACCTAGGTTTCCGTACGCGGCTCATCATCATCTGGGGTCTTTTCAGAATTCGGTACAGCACTGGAAGATGCCCCACCTGCTTGGGCACGCACTCTTTCCTGTCGCAGCTGCTCATCTATTACCGACCGCTGCTTCGCGACCTCTAACTCGTCCTCCTCAGCTGATATCTTTTTGTGCTTCCTCTTCTTTGATTTCTTTACCCCACTTTCACCTGTTTGGGGTTCACTAATTTTCAGTGGCGGACCCATCAAATCCACTATCGTGGTTTCTTAGTCCAAGTCCACGAACTCCGACGTTTCCTCATAAAACGTTTTTTCTTGCTTGAGGACTGTGATATCATTTTTCACCTTCTTTAGCTCCGCATCAAATCTCGCCAGGTCCGGGATGCTTATTTCGTTTAGCCTTGCATCCATCCGGGTTTCCATCACATTTACCCTTGCACGCAGCCCCTCGAATGGCTTCAGAGCCTCCCGTATTGCTTCATCAATGGTGGGTTTAAACAAGTTCATCCATGCAGCAATTTGTTTATCCAACTGTTTCTGCTTTTGCACCATCTTAGCAAAATTTCGGGGGTTCATGTGATATTCTGGTGGTAGAGGAGGCCTTGCCGCAGTGCCAGAGCTTTCAGCAGTAGCTCTCGCTGTCTGTGACATTTTCGGATCAAACACCGCAAGTGGCATTTCTGTGCCTGATGGGGTGTCGGTTGCCTCGGAGGTGGTTGTGGTTGGCTCTTCGAAGATCTGAAGCTTGTGAACCCTCACTTCAAACTTAGTGTCATCCCTTGATTTGTCAATATTCTTCTTTGATGACGCTGTCACTTGCTTATCAATACCATCCCATATTGGCACCTCTGCATGCCTGCATAACTCAGTCACTAGACACGGGAACGGCAGTGAAGAAGTAGTTTTTATGGCCCGGGTCCGCATCTCGTCTACAATTATCATTCCGAAGTTGATAACGTACCCGGCTATCAAGCTTGCCACAAGGATGGCTCTTCCCTCATCCAAATTATTGTCTCCTCCTGTTGGAAATAACCTGAGCCGCACAACCGCCCACCAAAACTTGGCTACGAAGCTTAGTGATTGCTTCGATATCCATCCCCTCTGAGTTAGCCAAGATGGTGAGCCATCAGTCAATGTTCGGGCTAACCATGGTCTCTGTGAGTAGGCGTTGGAAATCTTGTCATGAAACTCTGGCATATCAGGTGGAGGGATGTATTCAGGGCCAAAGAGGGCTCTGTTGATCATTTCCCGTGAGATGTCCACTTGTTTACCCCGAACTGGCACCCTGTCCTGCCTTGGTGCTGTTTTAACCCCTTTTCCTGGTTCACATCTGCTCTCCAACAGTGCCAAATAGTTGGCATAGAATTCCCGGACTAGTTCTGGATAATAGAATCCCGGGGGCGAGCTCATCCACTCGAGCTGATACCTCTGAAACTGTGACTGGAGAACTGGGTATTCAGGCAGATCCGTGGTCATGATTTGCACTTCTTCGGCTATCGCTCTTTTGTGGCTTCTTGACATCGTTTTGGTAAGACCGTCAAGATAGTGCTTCTGAGCATCCTTTAATGCCCACCGGATCGATTCTCTGGGATCACCTACATCCTCCGGATTGGGGCTGGAGCTACCACTTTCATCCGATCCACTACCGCTCCCCGACTCACTGCTAGATGACCCACTCTCCTCTTCAGACTGGGAGACTTGGGTGGTTCTTCGTGTAGCCAGCCTAGTCTTGTAAGTCGGGGCTCCAACTGCTTCTTCGTCGCTACTCGATTCATCAATTAGGGTCCGAGTTGTAGCGATCCTTTCTTTCTTCTTTTGTGTTTGACCGCGAGGTGGTTGTTGTTTGGGTGCCATGTACCTGCACGTGAACAAGTTCAAACATGTGAGAAGAAGAACACACTCAACGATACCTATTGTCTATTGCCGACCGTCATTGCTAGACAGCGAGTTTTCTCCTTTTTTGAGGCATTTCATCGAACACCTTGTGCTCAATTCGGGGTATTGCTATTTTTTTTGTGGGATTTGATTTCATAAGGTCACCACCCATCAAGTAATTAAGTTCATGGGTTACTCAAGACTTCACCCATGTCGAACTTACGATTTCAAACAACAATAGCACTCATACCCAACAACATTTACATAATTTCACAAATACATAAACCCAACAATTCGCCCGACTATACCTCCAATAATTCACCCCGTGTTACTCACTAAATCCAACTATGAAGAGTTTAGCAACATACCTTGATTTTGTTAGTAAGAAGAAATCGCTATTCCCTTTTTGAGTTATATGAACCGATGGACAACTAGCGGGAACTTTGTGGTTTCTTACGTTTTGAACAAGGTGGAGAAAGGACAATGGGGATGTGGGACTTGCTTGGGGAAAAAAAGGATTTAAATTTTAATGGAGGTTTGGAGCTTTAGAGTAGAATGTGAGTTGGATGATGAAGAAGATGTTTTAATATATTTCGGACGGGTCGGTTTGGTTTTGGGTCGGGTCGCCCTACATTAAAACTTACCTGATGCGGCTGCCTGGCGTGACGGTCCGTCAACTACTTGACGGTCCGTCACGTGGTGCGTCATAAGTAGGCAGTGGGTATGACTATTCTGTCAACATGTGACGGTCCGTGTGACGGGCCGTCGAAGGCGTGACGGTCTGTCAACTGGAACCGTCATTCCTAGACATAATCGTGTTGTTACTTCCACCTTTTTGTACCTGCACACTCAACGCACAAATTAACCATTTCTAATAAATCAAATTTTCTAAAACTATAATACAACAACAATCTATGGGTTGCCTCCCATACAGCGCCTGATTTAACGTCGCGGCACGACGCGGGTGTCTTGAATACTCAGACTTCATCAAGATACACAAAAGACAGATCATATACCTCCTCCGGGAGGCCCAGATATTGCTTTATCCTCTGCCCATTGGCTTTGAACAACTCACCATCTTTATTTTCGAGCTCGACCGCACCGGATGGGAACACTTGGTGTACTTTGAATGGTTCGGACCATTTGGATTTGAGTTTCCCGGGAAATAATTTGAACCTGGAGTTGAACAACAATACCAAGTCCCCTACTTTGAACTCCCTTTTCTCAATCTTCTTGTCATGGTACAACTTCATTCGTTCCTTGTAGAGAGCGGACCTCTCATATGCTCGCAATCGAAACTCGTCCATCTCATTCAATTGTTCCAACCTTAGTTCCGATGCCTCTTTCCAACTGAGATTTAACTTTTTGAGCGCCCAAAGGGCCTTGTGCTCAAGTTCCACGGGCAAGTGACACGCTTTACCAAAAACAAATTGGTAAGGAGACATACCTATTAGCGTCTTAAACGCTGTTCGGTACGCCCAGAGTGCGTCATCCAGCTTTCTCGCCCAATCTCGCTGGTTCACCTTCACAGACTTAGCCAAGATCTCTTTAATCTCCCGGTTCGACACCTCGACTTGCCCACTGGTTTGGGGGTGATAAGATGTAGCTACCTTGTGTTGCTTCACTCCATATTTTGCTAGAGCAGCCCGGAACACCTTATTACAAAAATGTGAACCTCCATCACTGATGATTGTGCGAGGGGTGCCAAACCGAGCAAAGATGTTTCTTTTTAAGAACGCCACCACACTTCTCCCTTCGTTATCGGCTAAAGCAACCGCCTCTACCCACTTTGACACATAATCCACCGCTACCAAGATGTAGCGGTTCCCGTAAGAACTTTCAAAAGGGCCCATGAAATCTATTCCCCATACGTCGAACAATTCAACCTCGAAAATAGTGGACATGGGTAGCTCTTGTCGGCGAGAGATTGCTCCTCTTCGTTGGCATTGATCACAGAACTTGGCAAATTCATATGAATCTTTCTGGATTGTCGGCCAATAATAACCACACTGTAAGATTTTTCGGGCGGTTCGATTACCCGCATGATGTCCTCCAACTGGGGACGAATGGCAAGCTTGCAAGATGCTTGTCATTTCCGCTTCCGGTACACATCTCCTCACTATGTTGTCAGCACACAACCGGAATAAATACGGCTCATCCCAGAAAAACTTACTTGCATCATGGAGAAACTTCTTTTTCTGGTGGAAGTTCAAATCTTCCGGGATCATGTCACTCACTGCATAATTTGCGAAGTCAGCGTACCAAGGCTCCATATCACGTGACGCAGCCATCACCTGCTCATCGGGGAATGCATCATCAATCTCCGATTCCTCTATTACGTTCTCTTCCCTCTCAAGCCTGGACAGATGATCCGCTACCTGGTTCTCACACCCTTTCCGATCTTTGACTTCAAAGTCAAATTCCTGCAACAATAGCACCTATCGGATTAGTCGAGGTTTTGCATCCTTTTTGGTCATCAGATACCTCAAGGCTGCATGATCTGTGTGCACTACCACTTTTGTACCAAGTAAGTATGCTCTGAATTTCTCAAAGGCGTATACAACAGCCAGCAACTCCTGTTCTGTCACTGTGTAGTTCTTTTGCGCCCCATTCAATGCTTTACTAGCATAATAAATGGGGTGAAAAAGTTTGTCTCGCTTCTGTCCCAGAACAGCTCCAAGCGCCACACCACTCGCATCGCACATTACTTCGAACGGTTTGGACCAATTCGGGGCAATTATAATAGGAGCATCCACTAACTTTTCTTTCAGGCATTCAAACGCCTTCAAACACTCAGCATCAAATACAAACTTCGTCTCCTTTTCAAGCAACTTGCACAATGGGGTAGCAACCTTAGAGAAATCTTTGATGAACCTTCGGTAGAAACCGGCATGACCAAGAAAACTCCTCACACCCTTTACTGAAATGGGTGGAGGTAGTTTCTCGATGAATTCAATCTTGGCTCTATCCACCTCTAGACCTCTCATAGATATTTAGTGTCCTAATACAATGCCTTCTTTCACCATGAAATGGCATTTCTCCCAATTTAGCACGAGGTTTGACTCTTCACATCTTTGCAACGCCTGACTCAGATTAGCCAAGCAATCATCAAATGCATCACCCACTACCGAAAAGTCATCCATGAAGACTTCCAATGTGTTCTCCACCATATCAGAAAAGATAGACATCATGCATCTTTGGAATGTTGCAGGAGCATTGCAAAGACCAAAGGGCATGCGTCTAAAAGCAAACGTACCATAGGGGCAGGTGAAAGTGGTCTTCTCCTGATCTTTCGGGGCGATAGATATTTGGTTGTACCCCGAATATCCATCTAAAAAGCAATACCAACCTCTTCCAGCTAATCTATCCAGCATCTGATCCATAAAGGGCATGGGGAAATGATCACGGAGAGTACAGGAATTTAGATTCCGGTAATCCATACAGACTCGCCAGCCCGTGACAGGTCTTAATGGAATCAGATCATTTTTGTCATTTGCTACCACAGTCATTCCTCCCTTCTTAGGAACACATTGCACTGGGCTTACCCATTTGCTATCAGAGATCGGGTAAACCACTCCAGCATCGAGCCACTTGATGATCTCTTTCTTCACCACCTCTTGCATTGGCGGATTCAGTCTCCGCTGGTGCTCGGTGGTGGGAGTGCAATTTTCTTCTAGCTGTATCTTATGAGTACAAATACCTAGTGGGATGCCAATAATATCTGCAATGGTCCAGCCGATTGCTCTCTTGTATCTCCTCAGAGTGGTTAATAACGCTTCAACTTGAGATTACACAAGGTCTGTCGCGATGATTACCGGTAAGGTATCTTTGTCACCCAGAAATGCATACTTCAGATGGCCTGGCAACTCTTTCAACTCTAATACCGGCGCTTCCTCAATAGAAGGCTTTGCGGGAGGTGTTGGTCTGTTCTTTAAATCGAGATCCAATTTCTTTGGGGCGTAACCATATGACCCCATTCCAACCATAGCATTTACAATTTCCTCATAATCTTCGACGCCATCATCATCGAAATTCATCATAACTGCTGCCAATGTCTCTACAGCAAGTCTCTCTTCAACAGAAACGATCACATCAGATTCTGCAACAACATCAATAACCGAGACGACATTCATGTCCCTTGGTTGCTTCATTGATCTGCACACATTAAACTTCACTACCTCTTCGTTCAACCTGAAAGTCAACTCGTTGCTCTCCATATCTACCAATACTCTTCCGGTTGCCAAGAAGGGTCGTCCCAAAATAATAGGGACTTCGAAGTCCACTTCGCAGTCCAAAATCACGAAGTCTGCCGGAAATATGAACTTCCCCACCTTCACAAGTACATCATACAAAATACCAACCGGGCGTTTCACCGATCTGTCAGCCATCAATAACCTCATAGTCGTCGGTTTGGGGTCTCCTAAGCCCAACTGCCGGTAGATGGCTAACGGCATCAAGTTTATGCTAGCCCCCACGTCACAAAGAGCCTTGGAAAAGTTAAACTCCCCTATGGTGCAAGGAATAGTGAACGCACCCGGGTCTTCTTTCTTTTGGACCAGCGACCTTGATGAAATGGCGCTACAATGGTGGAGGTTGTCTTCCAGTTCAAAACTTACCGACCTCTTCTTTGTGATCAAATCCTTCATGAACTTGGCATAACCGGGCATTTGTTCAAGCGCATCCACCAGAGGGATGTTTACTGATATCTATTTGAGCATGGTCATGAAGTTCAGGAACTTTCTATCTTCCACTTTCTTCTTCAACCGTTGTGGGAAAGGAGGTGGTGGCCGAGGCATCATAGTTGGAAGTTTTTCAACTTCCTTGCTTTTATCCGCGAGCACTTGAGTAGCATCTTCTTCCGTGCCGGGTTTTTCAACAGACACTTTCACACCCTCATCGACCATATTTTCAGCATCTACTAACTCATCTTTCTCAGCAATGCTACCTCTCTGGGTCTGAATTACCGGATGTGATTCAGATAATGTCTTACCGCTTCTGGTGGTGGTTTCCATACAATTTCCATCGCTTCTCGGGTTTTGAATGGTGTCACTCGGCAATGTTCCAGCTTTCCTTTGGTTTAGAGACGACGAGACTTGACTCATTTGTTGCTCTAACTGCTTGATTGAGGTGGAATGAGAATTCACCAACTAACTTAATGATGATAATTTAGATTTCAATTCCTTGACTCCGGAGTCAGTAGATTCCACCTTCAACAACATCTTTGCCATCATATTCTCTAACTTGGACGTCCTTGTCTCATTGCTAGTTCTTTCCCTGTTACCAGGTGGTACGTACAACCCACCTCTATCAGTGTTATTCTTCCAGTTCCCCTGATCACGATCTCTGTAGCCAGCTTTTTCATAGTAGTTGTCCCTTTGATAGTTCCGACCTTGGTTTACCTGGCCATTGGCCTGGAAACCCCCCACATAATTCGCCTCCTCATCAGACTCGAACTCTGCTGCTCTACTTTGGGAACCCACAACTTTTACTTTCTCCATATCTGCTGACAGCAAATGTTTTGTCAGTAGGTCCATTTGTGTTTTCAGATGGGCCATATCTTGGTCCCGCTCTTCCTCTCTCCTGCGTTGTTCTGCAGACATATCGACTGCATGAGTGCTAGCAGCCATCTCGGTGTCCCGTGTATGCCAGGCCCTGTTGATTTTAGTGAGCCGGTCCAGAATAGTTGTGGCATCGATGAAAGTGAGACCCATAAACGCTCCACCTGCTGCATTATCTAGTGTCGGCTTGGTAGCCGAATTTAGTGCCCTGTAGAATGTCTGCATTAGGAAATTGTCGGTCAACTGATGGTTAGGGCATTGTGTCAGCTTCTTCTTAAACCGCAACCATGTCTCATGTAACGCCTCATGAGGTTGTTGTCTGAAATTGCTAATTTCATCCCTCAACTGTATCATCCTAGAGGGAGGATAGAACCTTTCTAGGAAATCTCCTTTCAACTCTCCCCAAGTTGCGATAGAGTCGGGGGTTAGCTCTGTTAACCATAACACTGTCTCATCAGATAGAGATAATGGAAACAACCTGAGTCTAATAGCGGTCTGACTTACACCAGGCAATTCGAACGACTTGCAGATACCCACAAAGTTCATTAGGTGTCGGTTTGGATCATCACCAGCCATACCTCGGAATAATCCCTTTAAGTTCAACAGCTGGAGCATTGTGCTAGTTATGTTGAACTTAGCCCCGGGCGCTAGTGGAGGAAGAATAATGGCGCCTGTAGCACCGACTCCATCTAATGCAGTATCATCCTCTATATCTTCGGCATTCAAGTGATGCTGATCCTGTTGAGCCTGCTGTTCTGCAGCAAGCCTTGCTGCCTCCATTTGTTGTGCGGCCATGGTTTACCTTAGCGTTCTTGCGAGCTCGGGGTCGTAGGGTAATATTGGTTCACCCGAGCGTCGGGTACTTGGCATGCACAACTCAGCACCCTGTAATAAACAAAAACAACAAATAAAAGTAAAATCAGGAAATATGACTAAGAGTCAAATAAACACGCCGGACTTAATAAACAACCGTATTCCCCGGCAACGGCGCCAAAATTTGATACGCCCAAATTACGACTCCAAATACGAAGAGTAAGCGGTCGCTGTCAAATAAAGAACCCAACTAAGGTTGGGGTCGATCCCACAGGGAATAAGGTGCAAATTAAATTGATAGTGAATTAAATGACTAGTAGTCGATAGTTTCCGGTAAATTGGGGGGGTGTTGTGTGAACAATATTCAACCAAACAAAATAACAATGTGCGATTAATAATCAATATGAGAGTGAACTAGGGAAGTGTTCACCATGGTGTCGTAACAACTTCGACTCAAGGCTTAACCGGGTTCGCTCTATATGCATATCACGATGTGATTGAATTCATGATATCGTCTAAACATTTCTCAACCAATTAGACAAATTTCCTTTTCAACTCTCTCGAACTTGAAAAGGTGAACTTTCTTATTTCAATCCTAAACATCAAGTAGATTAATCTAGTTACAGCATTAATCATGAGACGAGAGTTGGTAGTCTCGAATCCTTGTAGTTAATCAAATTTCTCGGTTTTAATCTCTTTACTCAAGCAAATTAAACCTAGGCATGTTCTAATGTTTGCAACCACTAGAAAATGTTAGTAATTGAATGATTAACCACGTGACAACATAAAGATTGAACCCTACGCTACCCAGAATCTATATTGCTACTTTTGCCATGGCTCCCACAACCCTAGTTGTGGGAAGTTAGTTACTCATGTTTGCAAAACGAAAGAATGAAGAAATAGTATTCATAATAATAAGAAAGAGTTCTTACAAAATAGATGAACACAAGCTTCAAGCTTTTCAAGAACAAGAGTCTAAAAATCCCAAGAACGATCAAGAACAAGATGATCAAGAAGAAAACGTGATTGAGTAGTGTTTTCCTCTCAAATTCTCGCTCAAAATAATCCTAGAACTATTGGGTAATGAACTTGTAATGAATGCATAAAATAAACCTAACTTAGGGTATTTATAGGAGTCCAGGAAATAAACCCAAAAACATTCGGAATCCGCGTCGCGCGTATTGCCTCAACTTGACGGTCTGGGTGACGGACCGTCACATGCTTGACGGACCGTCACAGTGGCCGTCGCCACTAGGCAGCGTGCTACCTCAACTTGACGGTCTACTTGACGGACCGTCACATGTGTGACGGACCGTCACAGTGGCCGTCGCCACTAGGCAGTGTGCTGCCTCAACTTGACGGTCTACTTGACGGACCATCACATGTGTGACGGACCGTCACAGTGGCCGTCGCCACTAGGCAGTGTGCTGCCTCAACTTGACGGTCTACTTGACGGACCGTCACATGTGTGACGGCCCGTCATGGTGGCCGTCACTCTTAACCAGTGGCGCTCTTTTGATCGTATTTCCTTCCTTTTCTACGTTTGTCGCTATTTCCTGCAATTTCAACATAAAAACATCAAAAACGATAACGGTTGCTTGAAAACTCACGATTATTCTTAGTTAAAGGAGTCAAATGTGCCGTAGAATGGCGGCACATCATCTACTACCTTCATGGCTTCCTCGCCTTGGTTTCGACCTCTGGACATTATTTTCAGAAGATTTTCCTTTTTTCCTCATGTTAACAAACTAGAAAATATGATTCAAATAATTCTAGTAGATAATAACGAATATAAACTTATTTAATCATGCTATGATACTTAGGAATTAGTAAATTTAGTTATGCATAATTATAAATGGATATACCTTGCCAGTATCTTCTTGCTCCATATTGCTAGAATTTTTTTTATCTTATTGAGAGAATATTTTTTTTTGTTTACAAGGAAGGCTTGCTTTCCGTGTAGAAAGTCTTGCCTTTATCTGCCTTAACTGCTATCTATTTATAAGAGGATTCCTGTACGTCCTTTTCCTCTTTTTCCTACTCCACTATTCCACTATCCTAACTTTGCTTTACACATGTTTCTATACTATTATATCTTTTCTTTAGTGGCCAACCGGCCTACTATTCCTACTTTACAAATCTACAAGTTTCCAAAATAATTACTTTACAGCTTTACAAACTTCCAAAAAAAACTTTACATGTTTTTTTTTTTCACTATCTTTTGCTTTTTATCTCTTTGGAATCTTCGTACTATCTTCTCTTTTTACTCCAACTGTACATCTGGGATTACATTGTCTTCACCTTGGCACCTGGAACATTGATGATCTGGGTACTTGTGGTTGATTGTTTTGCAATATCTCGTCATCATGTCTGCTGATATGAAATTTTTTCTAATTGCTCTTGTTGTAGGTTGTTGTTCTGGGTTTAATAGGCTGAGTGCCCATTGTCTTATCTCTTCCATGTCTGTTGTCCGTTCTTCTCTGCAATTTGAGTAGATCATTGTTTGTTCCCGCGCATAATAGCTCCAAATTGGATTTTTATTTAGATAATTTGATGATAATTCGTTTAGAATTGTAGCTAGTCCAATGATTCTTTTTCCGGCGTAGAATTCTGGTATCTCAACTTTGGGTATTTCCTCTTGTACTTCTATCTTGTCTGGGATAATCATCTCCCTAGTTAGTCCTATCTTTATAACTTGGATAACTGGTTTAATCTCGTCATATAGTATCTCGGCTGGTGCTGAGTAAGCTCTTATGTAAAACAATGTTCCTTTAGTTATTCTTTTGTATTGCATAAAAGCTTTATATAATTCTGGTAATGTAGCTATTTCTTCTCCTGTTTGTGTATATACTGTATTTAATAATCCATAATTGTAGCAGGTTGCTACTAGATTTGCATTTGTCTTTGGCAGGGCAATTAGCTTATTATATCCTTGTAAGCTCTGGGTAATATAATCTTCTGTTGGATTGGTAGTAGTTTTGGATCTCGGGTTTTTATTTAGAAAGGTTTGTAGTTTGTGGATATTTTCTATGTATGCTCTGGTTATGTGGTTGTATGTCTTTTTATCTTGGTTCAGGCTGTCTCTATATGTATTTACTTGTGGTGGTGTAAATGGGGTTTTTTGGGATTTTGGTATATATGGTGTTTCAAATAGTTTATTCAAGTTTGTATTGACATATCTTTTTTCTTCTTTTGTAGATGATGTGCTACCTGAGGTGCTACCTGCAGCTGCATGAAGTAAATAATTGTTATGGGTTTTTCGGTGTTTCCCATCGTCACCTTGTATCTCTGGAAGTTTTGTGTCTTCCGATTGACATAGCTCCGCATTTTTACAGTCATGCTGCTGACTAGTTTTAATTAGTTGTATCTCTTTATTTATGTTATCGACTTCTCTACAAAGAGTAGTCATAACTTTGAGTAGATCTTCCATAGTAGTTTCCTCAGTTTGAGTAGCTTTGTCTTGATATGTAATCTGCAATTGTATTTTTGTCAGTACATATCACCTCGATTGTAAATGTGAAGTTTAATATATTTAATACGAGTCTCCGTATTTCTTTGGTTGTAACTGAGTCTTGTACTTTCCTCGTTAGCCACCATTTCACCTGCGTATTATCTGTTCTAATAATAAACTTATTATATACAATATATGGTTCAAAAGCTAATAAACATTTATATATTGAGTATAATTCTTTTCTATTTATTTCCCATTTTATTTCGGGATTTGTAAATGTGCCTGAATAATACCTGCAATGATGTTCTATTTTTTCTTTATCATACCTGTATTTTAGTACTCCTCCATAGCTTATTTCACTAGCATCGGATTCTACTATATAGGTGAATTTGTTATTTTCGTCTGGGAAGCATAATTTTGGTAAATTCTTACATAGTGATTTTATTTTTCTTATTTGTTCTTGGTCTTTATCATCAAAATGATATTCTACATCTTTCTTTAATTTCTTATGTAATGGTTTTAGACTTTCTGCTAATTTTGGTATATATTCTCTTACTTGATTTACTAACCCTAAAAACGACTGTAGTTTCTTTTTTGTATCTATCTGTTCATCAGAATTTATTATTTTTTGTACTATGTGTGGCTGCATTTTTATACCATTTTTATCTATTTCTATTCCTAAGAATTCTATTTGATTTTTCATTATTTCAGCTTTTTTCTTACTCAAACTAATTCCTGAATACGTAACAATATGTATAAATTTTTCTAGTAATTTTATATGTTCATCTTGTGTTCTTGAATACAAGAGTATATCATCTATATATACTATGCAATTTTCTAATTGGTTGAAGTAATTATCCATGAAATGCTGGTATCTTCCTGGTGCATTTTTATATCCAAAAGGTAATACGTTCCATTCATAAAATCCTTGGGGTACTGTAAATGCTGTTAGTTTTTTAGATTCTTCTTCTAGCTTAAGGTGGTAAAAGCCTGATTTGCAATCAAATTTACTAAAATAATTATATCCTTGGACTTGTCTTATTTTTAATATCTTATTAGGTATTGGATAATTGTATGTTTTAGTTTTTGCATTTAAGTTTCTATAGTCAATAACCATTCTACTTTTCCCTCTTTTTTGTTCGCTATGTTTATTTACTATAAATGCTGGGCTAGTATGTTTGCTATTACTTTCTTGTATATATTTATTTTCTAATAATTCTTCTATGTGCATTTTGAATTCTTTTAGACCATCAAAATTGTATTTGGGAGGTTTTTGGGTAATTATACTATTTTCATCAATTAATTCTATTTTTACTTTGGTTTTATGTTTTTCCCATCCTTTTAAGGGATTTTCACTATATAATGGTTCTAATCGATCTTGAATGATTTTTAGTTTATCTATAGCAAATATAATTAGTTCTATTTTATGCTCATTTGTTTTTATATTTTCTAATTTCTGTGTAATTTTCTCACTTCCTTTTATCCATGGGGTAGGTTTTCTATTTTTATTATATACTCTTTTAGCTCCTACTTTGTGTTTACATGGTGTAGTAAACCACCAGTGCGTTTTTGTTATTATATGTGGATATAGTTTTTCTAGAAACGGCATTCCTAAAAGTATATCTTTGTTTGTGAATTCATAGCTATATATTTCTTCTATGGTTAATATCTTATCCCATATTTGTAGTTTTATGTTTTTTGCTTTATGATTTATCATGCTCCCTTCATTATTAAATCCTGTTACTACTATCGGTGTGGTTAATTTTTCCCATTTTTCATCTGGTAGACAATTATGTTTACACATATTAGCTTCTGCTCCTGTATCTATCATCGGGGTATAGTATCTATTGTAGTAATTTTCTACTATTATTTTGGCAAGTATATAAATTTTCATTTTTATTTCATATTGTTCGTTTTATTATGACTTTTTTATTTTTATATGTAACAGTTAACTGGGTATTTTCTAAATTATACGGTTTCATGCCTTCTAACCACTTTATTCCTAATATGATATTTTTATCTCCATGATATATTTTAAAATTTATTACCATTGGTATCCCGCCAATGATTAATTCTTTTTCTACTGTTTCTCTTAATGCTGTAAATTCTTTTGGTAATTCTGGCTGTTCTGTAGAATTTATTTCTTCTTCTGTTACCAATTCTCTTGTTATATAATTTTCTTCCTGACCTGTATTTATTGTTATAATAAATTTTCTTTGTTCTAATATTCCAGTTATATAATAGTGATATAGCTCTATTTCTTTTATTTTTACTGAATTTCCTGATGATTGGGGTGTTTCACTATGACTTTTTCTTTTAGATGTGCTTATCCTGTCGCTTACTATTTCTAGATCTTCTTCTATGTCAATTTCCTTATAGCTATAATCATTATTATCTATTACTGTGACAATCTGTTCAAATGGATTCTCTATTTTTATCCTATTAATTTTGTTTTTTGCTGTTATTTTATGTTTTGTTGTTAAGACATATAAATTTTTACATCTTGCTGTAAATATTTTACTACCTGGGGCCAGTTCGATTCCTGTCATTTTCCAATATAGTACTAATGATTTATCTATATTCCTGTCATTTATTGCCACTGAATAGTTGGCGCTTATTATGAATTTAAATTTTTGGTATATTAGATTTCCTTTTACTGCACTTATTATACTTTTTCCTATAGGTTCAATTATTCTGTCATCTGCTAAATATATTTCTATAGGTGTATCTATACCTTCTCTAAAACATGCTTTTATTAATATTTCTGTTCCTCCTAGATGTACATATTTTATTGGTTCTTTAGTCTGTATTGCTTGTATTTCTTTATTTATTATAGGTATTTTTGTTTTTCCTTTGGTATATTTACAATCTATTATATGTTCTTTCTGACTTACCACATAATATTCTTCTTTCTGTCGTTTAAATATATTTTTTAGCATTGGTATTTTGAATATTTTTTCTACACTTAAATCTAATTCTTTTCCTTTTATCTGTTCAAATATATTTACATCAAATATAACTTTCTGTTCTGCGGATTCTTCATTTATTTGTTCTTCTTTATCTATTATCTGTACGTCTTTTTCAGACATTATCGTCTAATTCTTCTTTTTCTAATTCTTCATTCAATTCATTTTCAGATAATTCATATATGCTATCGTCACTGTCTAGTTCATAATCTAGATATTCTAATTGCATATATTGTTCATTATTTATTATTATTATTGCTATTTGCTTTTTCTTAGGATTTTTAGGTAGTTTACAATCTCTAGCTAAATGTCCTAATTTCCCACAATTATAGCATGTACATTCAGTTATTTTCTTTTTTGGTTTAAATGGTCTTTTATTGTTAAAATTGTTTACATAATACCTTCGTCTAGGCCTTTTGTATTTATATTGGGATTTATATCTTTTGAATTTTCCTCGTTTTCTATTCTTTTTATAGTAATTATCTTTACATCCAAATTGGGGTGCTACTTTATCCTTACAGCATGATAGATTTTTTATTATGGATTTTTCCATTTTCATTTCTTCCCTATATTTCTCACATATATCTGAATACCATTTTTGTAAAAATCTTATTCTTGCTCCTAGAGTATCTTGTAAGCCTGCTTCATTCCAATCTTTTATTATTTTTGAACTAAATGGTTCTGGTAATTTTGTAAAATATAATCTCCTTACTTCTTTTGCTTCTTCTGGCGTATATGTTCCTTTGTAATAATATTCTCTAAATACACATGTATATTTATCTATGTAACACATATTACATATTGCTAATTTTAACATTAAATTTCTGTTTAATTGTTTATCTTTATTTTGTTCTTCTGTTTCTGTGGTTGTGCTGCTAAATTCATTTCGTATTGCCATTTCATATTTATTTAGAATATCCATAGCTGTAGTTGCTGTTTTACCGTTTATAGTTTTACTACTTCTTAATGTGTTTATACTTTCTTCTGATAAATTGTGTAACCATAATTTTACTGTTCCTAAGAATGTTCGTTCTATATATCCTGGTACTTCTGTCAGACTTATTTTATTGTCTATTAGTTGTTTTGCTATATATCCTATCCATAGTTGAATTGCTTTATTTATGTCCGTTACACAATCTAAATCTAAGAAATTATTATTCTGGTTGGTTGGTTTTGGAGTCCATTTTTTATTTAATCTTTTATCCCATATACTGTCTTGCCTATCAGATTGCTCATAATTAACTGTATAGTATGTCGGATTTAATATTTTTGGATTTTTAACTCCTGATGTACTAGCTTCTTGTTCTTTTTCTTTTTCAACATCTCCTGCATTTATTTCAATATTTTCGTCTATGCTTGCTACATTTGCTATCATTTCTGTATAGGTTTCACTTATTTCCGAACTCTGTTCTGTCTGATTATCGTTTACCTCATTTATACCTAATTCTTCTTCTTCGATTGGTTCTTCTATTTGTAGTTTTTCTTTAAATTTTTCTATTTCAGTTTTTAATTTTGCTTCAATTTCCTTTTCTTTTTGTTTTACCGCATATAATTCTTTTAACTTAGCTAATTCCTTTTCTAGGGCTATTATCCTGTCATTTTTTACTTCTTCAATTTGTTGTATTTCTTGTTTTGCCTGTTGTTTAATGATAGTTATTTCATTTTTTCGGTCTATTTCTTCATTTTCTCTAGCAAGTCTTACCATTGCCGTTAAGCTATCTTCTAGTCTTAAGGATTCTTTTTCTAACATTAGCCTTAAATTATCTCCTATTTTCTTATATCGTCTTCCTAGATTTGAAAATATGATCTTTATTTTTAATCCTTCGTGATTTTCATATGTTTTTTCGTCTATGACAAATTCTTCTTTGTTCATTTATAAGTTATGTTGTAATTTATATTCCAAGCTGTCTATTTGTAGTTGTAGGTAAAATATAATTTTTCTTTGTGCTATGATAGATTCTTTACAAGTTCCTGCAAATATATTACTATTGAGTCTATGTTGCCTATGTCTCAATTCTTGTCTTTTTACTATAATAATTTCATTAAGCTTTTGTCTGTGTTCGTTATCGTTATCAGTCATTGTTTCTTTAAGTATTTAATATATTTATATTCTATTTTAGATATGGTATCTATTAATTTATTTAATTTATCGTTATAACATACAACTATCCAATACCAAATAAGATATTAAAAATAAGACAAGTCCAAGGATATAATTATTTTAGTAAATTTGATTGCAAATCAGGCTTTTACCACCTTAAGCTAGAAGAAGAATCTAAAAAACTAACAGCATTTACAGTACCCCAAGGATTTTATGAATGGAACGTATTACCTTTTGGATATAAAAATGCACCAGGAAGATACCAGCATTTCATGGATAATTACTTCAACCAATTAGAAAATTGCATAGTATATATAGATGATATACTCTTGTATTCAAGAACACAAGATGAACATATAAAATTACTAGAAAAATTTATACATATTGTTACGTATTCAGGAATTAGTTTGAGTAAGAAAATAGCTGAAATAATGAAAAATCAAATAGAATTCTTAGGAATAAAAATAGATAAAAATGGTATAAAAATGCAGCCACACATAGTACAAAAAATAATAAATTCTGATGAACAGATAGATACAAAAAAGAAACTACAGTCGTTTTTAGGGTTAGTAAATCAAGTAAGAGAATATATACCAAAATTAGCAGAAAGTCTAAAACCATTACATAAGAAATTAAAGAAAGATGTAGAATATCATTTTGATGATAAAGACCAAGAACAAATAAGAAAAATAAAATCACTATGTAAGAATTTACCAAAATTATGCTTCCCAGACGAAAATAACAAATTCACCTATATAGTAGAATCCGATGCTAGTGAAATAAGCTATGGAGGAGTACTAAAATACAGGTATGATAAAGAAAAAATAGAACATCATTGCAGGTATTATTCAGGCACATTTACAAATCCCGAAATAAAATGGGAAATAAATAGAAAAGAATTATACTCAATATATAAATGTTTATTAGCTTTTGAACCATATATTGTATATAATAAGTTTATTATTAGAACAGATAATACGCAGGTGAAATGGTGGCTAACGAGGAAAGTACAAGACTCAGTTACAACCAAAGAAATACGGAGACTCGTATTAAATATATTAAACTTCACATTTACAATCGAGGTGATATGTACTGACAAAAATACAATTGCAGATTACATATCAAGACAAAGCTACTCAAACTGAGGAAACTACTATGGAAGATCTACTCAAAGTTATGACTACTCTTTGTAGAGAAGTCGATAACATAAATAAAGAGATACAACTAATTAAAGCTAGTCAGCAGCATGACTGTAAAAATGCGGAGCTATGTCAATCGGAAGACACAAAACTTCCAGAGATACAAGGTGACGATGGGAAACACCGAAAAACCCATAACAATTATTTACTTCATGCAGCTGCAGGTAGCACCTCAGGTAGCACATCATCTACAAAAGAAGAAAAAAGATATGTCAATACAAACTTGAATAAACTATTTGAAACACCATATATACCAAAATCCCAAAAAACCCCATTTACACCACCACAAGTAAACACATATAGAGACAGCCTGAACCAAGATAAAAAGACATACAACCACATAACCAGAGCATACATAGAAAATATCCACAAACTACAAACCTTTCTAAATAAAAATCCGAGATCCAAAACTACTACCAATCCAACAGAAGATTATATTACCCAGAGCTTACAAGGATATAACAAGCTAATTGCCCTGCCAAAGACAAATGCAAATCTAGTAGCAACCTGCTACAATTATGGATTATTAAATACAGTATATACACAAACAGGAGAAGAAATAGCTACATTACCAGAATTATATAAAGCTTTTATGCAATACAAAAGAATAACTAAAGGAACATTGTTTTACATAAGAGCTTACTCAGCACCAGCCGAGATACTATATGACGAGATTAAACCAGTTATCCAAGTTATAAAGATAGGACTAACTAGGGAGATGATTATCCCAGACAAGATAGAAGTACAAGAGGAAATACCCAAAGTTGAGATACCAGAATTCTACGCCGGAAAAAGAATCATTGGACTAGCTACAATTCTGAACGAATTATCATCAAATTATCTAAATAAAAATCCAATTTGGAGCTATTATGCGCGGGAACAAACAATGATCTACTCAAATTGCAGAGAAGAATGGACAGCAGACATGGAAGAGATAAGACAATGGGCACTCAGCCTATTAAACCCAGAACAACAACCTACAACAAGAGCAATTAGAAAAAATTTCATATCAGCAGACATGATGACGAGATATTGCAAAACAATCAACCACAAGTACCCAGATCATCAATGTTCCAGGTGCCAAGGTGAAGACAATGTAATCCCAGACGTACAGCTGGAGTAAAAAGAGAAGATAGTACGAAGATTCCAAAGAGATAAAAAGCAAAAGATAGTGACAAAAAAAAAAAAAAACATGTAAATTTTTTTTGGAAGTTTGTAAAGCTGTAAAGTAATTATTTTGGAAACTTGTAGATTTGTAAAGTAGGAATAGTAGGCCGGTTGGCCACTAAAGAAAAGATATAATAGTATAAAAACATGTGTAAAGCAAAGTTAGGATAGTGGAATAGTGGAGTAGGAAAAAGAGGAAAAGGACGTACAGGAATCCTCTTATAAATAGATAGCAGTTAAGGCAGATAAAGGCAAGACTTTCTACACGGAAAGCAAGCCTTCCTTGTAAACAAAAAAAAATATTCTCTCAATAAGATAAAAAAAAATCTAGCAATATGGAGCAAGAAGATACTGGCAAGGTATATCCATTTATAATTATGCATAGCTAAATTTACTAATTCCTAAGTATCATAGCATGATTAAATAAGTTTATATTCGTTATTATCTACTAGAATTATTTGAATCATATTTTCTAGTTTGTTAACATGAGGAAAAAAGGGAAATCTTCTGAAAATAATGTCCAGAGGTCGAAACCAAGGCGAGGAAGCCATGAAGGTAGTAGACAGAGTGGCACTGTTTAGGAAGAAATTACCTTTGAAAGTACGGTGTTAACAGTGACAGGAGGATATGGTTTAAAATAATCTAGTCTATAATGATCGAATATGATGTTATTGTTATGCTATGGTATGAGGGAATTAATTAAATCAAAGCAAAGCATAAACATGAATATGGACAATATTATCATGACCACCTATTTGCATGATAAAATGATTTATGATTATAAGGTATTAATCTTATATGTGCTCAAAGATATAGAAATTATAGAACTAAGAAAATTGATATGAGAAAAAATATTCAATGATGAAGATTTAGAACTAATGAATCAAGAATGGTACGAAATAGAATTCCATGAACTAGACTCAGAATTAGAAAATTTTAATATTAAAGAATTAGAACTAGATTCAGATTAATGATAAATTACGAATACTTACAATACTGGTACGAAACTAATGTAGACATACTCTTGCTAGGAAACTTGATAAAAAAAATATAGAAATGTATCAAAGAACTCGAGATATAGAATATCTAGAATATATTCTGGAAAATGTAACAGAAATAATCAGATTAATTCCACTATTGGAAAATTATTATAAGAAAATAAATGAATAAAAGAAAAATAGTAGGATATAGTAGGACCCCCCCCCTCCTTTGGTATCAGAGCTATGGATGATTTGAAACATACTAGAAAGAAGATAAGAAAATTGAAAAGAAAATTAAAGAATTTATATCCGGAATATAAACAACTTAGTATTACAAAAAATGATAACGATAAATTAAATAAATTAATAGATACCATATCTAAAATAGAATATACATATATTAAATACTTAAAGAAACAATGACTGATAACGATAACGAACACAGACAAAAGCTTAATGAAATAATTATAGTAAAAAGACAAGAATTGAGACATAGGCAACATAGACTCAATAGTAATATATTTGCAGGAACTTGTAAAGAATCTATCATAGCACAAAGAAAAACTATATTTTACCTACAACTACAAATAGACAGCTTGGAATATAAATTACAACATAACTCATAAATGAACAAAGAAGAATTTGCCATAGACGAAAAAACATATGAAAATCACAAAGGATTAAAAATAAAGATCATATTTTCAAATCTAGGAAGACGATATAAGAAAATAGGAGATAATTTAAGGCTAATGTTAGAAAAAGAATCCTTAAGACTAGAAGATAGCTTAACGGCAATGGTAAGACTTGCTAGAGAAAATGAAGAAATAGACCGAAAAAATGAAATAACTATCATTAAACAACAGGCAAAACAAGAAATACAACAAATTGAAGAAGTAAAAAATGACAGGATAATAGCCCTAGAAAAGGAATTAGCTAAGTTAAAAGAATTATATGCGGTAAAACAAAAAGAAAAGGAAATTGAAGCAAAATTAAAAACTGAAATAGAAAAATTTAAAGAAAAACTACAAATAGAAGAACCAATCGAAGAAGAAGAATTAGGTATAAATGAGGTAAACGATAATCAGACAGAACAGAGTTCGGAAATAAGTGAAACCTATACAGAAATGATAGCAAATGTAGCAAGCATAGACGAAAATATTGAAATAAATGCAGGAGATGTTGAAAAAGAAAAAGAACAAGAAGCTAGTACATCAGGAGTTAAAAACCCAAAAATATTAAATCCGACATACTATACAGTTAATTATGAGCAATCTGATAGGCAAGACAATATATGGGATAAAAGATTAAATAAAAAATGGACTCCAAAACCAACCAACCAGAATAATAATTTCTTAGATTTAGATTGTGTAACGAACATAAATAAAACAATTCAACTATGGATAGGATATATAGCAAAACAGCTAATAGACAATAAAATAAGTCTGACAGAAGTAGCAGGATATATAGAACGAACATTCTTAGGAACAGTAAAATTATGGTTACACAACTTATCAGAAGAAAGTATAAACACATTAAGAAGTAGTAAAACTATAGACGGTAAAACAGCAACAACAACTATGGATATTCTAAATAAATATGAAATGGCAATACGAAATGAATTTAGCAGCACAACCACAGAAACAGAAGAACAAAATAAAGATAAACAATTAAACAGAAATTTAATGTTAAAATTAGCAATATGTAATATGTGTTACATAGATGAATATACATGTGTATTTAGAGAATATTATTACAGAGGAACATATACGCCAGAAGAAGCAAAAGAAGTAAGGAGATTATATTTTACAAAATTACCAGAACCATTTAGTTCAAAAATAATAAAAGATTGGAATGAAGCAGGCTTACAAGATACTCTAGGAGCAAGAATAAGATTTTTACAAAAATGGTATTCAGATATATGTGAGAAATATAGGGAAGAAATGAAAATGGAAAAATCCATAATAAAAAATCTATCATGCTGTAAGGATAAAGTAGCACCCCAATTTGGAGGTAAAGATAATTACTATAAAAAGAATAGAAAACGAGGAAAATTCAAAAGATATAAATCCCAATATAAATACAAAAGGCCTAGACGAAGGTATTATGTAAAAAAATTTAACAATAAAAGACCATTTAAACCAAAAAAGAAAATAACTGAATGTACATGCTATAATTGTGGGAAATTAGGACATTTAGCTAGAGATTGTAAACTACCTAAAAATCCTAAGAAAAAGCAAATAGCAGAAATAATAATAAATAATGAAGAATATATGCAATTAGAATATCTAGATTATGAACTAGACAGTGACGATAGCATATATGAATTATCTGAAAATGAATTGAATGAAGAATTAGAAAAAGAAGAATTAGACGATAATGTCTGAAAAAGACGTACAGATAATAGATAAAGAAGAACATATAAATGAAGAATCCGCAGAACAGAAAGTTATATTTGATGTAAATATATTTGAACAGATAAAAGGAAAAGAATTAGATTTAAGTGTAGAAAAAATATTCAAAATACCAATGCTAAAAAATATATTTAAACGACAGAAAGAAGAATATTATGTGGTAAGTCAGAAAGAACATATAATAGATTGTAAATATACCAAAGGAAAAGCAAAAATACCTATAATAAATAAGAGAATAATAAATAAAGAAATACAAGCAATACAGGCTAAAGAACCAATAAAATATGTACATCTAGGAGGAACAGAAATATTAATAAAAGCATGTTTTAGAGAAGGTATAGATACACCTATAGAAATATATTTAGCAGATGACAGAATAATTGAACCTATAGGAAAAAGTATAATAAGTGCAGTAAAAGGAAATCTAATATACCAAAAATTTAAATTCATAATAAGCGCCAACTATTCAGTGGCAATAAATGACAGGAATATAGATAAATCATTAGTACTATATTGGAAAATGACAGGAATCGAACTGGCCCCAGGTAGTAAAATATTTACAGCAAGATGTAAAAATTTATATGTCTTAACAACAAAACATAAAATAACAGCAAAAAACAAAATTAATAGGATAAAAATAGAGAATCCATTTGAACAGATTGTCACAGTAATAGATAATAATGATTATAGCTATAAGGAAATTGACATAGAAGAAGATCTAGAAATAGTAAGCGACAGGATAAGCACATCTAAAAGAAAAAGTCATAGTGAAACACCTCAATCATCAGGAAATTCAGTAAAAATAAAAGAAATAGAGCTATATCACTATTATATAACTGGAATATTAGAACAAAGAAAATTTATTATAACAATAAATACAGGTCAGGAAGAAAATTATATAACAAGAGAATTGGTAACAGAAGAAGAAATAAATTCTACAGAACAGCCAGAATTACCAAAAGAATTTACAGCATTAAGAGAAACAGTAGAAAAAGAATTAATCATTGGCGGGATACCAATGGTAATAAATTTTAAAATATATCATGGAGATAAAAATATCATATTAGGAATAAAATGGTTAGAAGGCATGAAACCGTATAATTTAGAAAACACCCAGTTAACTGTTACATATAAAAATAAAAAAGTCATAATAAAACGAACAATATGAAATAAAAATGAAAATTTATATACTTGCCAAAATAATAGTAGAAAATTACTACAATAGATACTATACCCCGATGATAGATACAGGAGCAGAAGCTAATATGTGTAAACATAATTGTCTACCAGATGAAAAATGGGAAAAATTAACCACCCGATAGTAGTAACAAGATTTAATAATGAAGGGAGCATGATAAATCATAAAGCAAAAAACATAAAACTACAAATATGGGATAAGATATTAACCATAGAAGAAATATATAGCTATGAATTCACAAACAAAGATATACTTTTAGGAATGCCGTTTCTAGAAAAACTATATCCACATATAATAACAAAAACGCACTGGTGGTTTACTACACCATGTAAACACAAAGTAGGAGCTAAAAGAGTATATAATAAAAATAGAAAACCTACCCCATGGATAAAAGGAAGTGAGAAAATTACCCAGAAATTAGAAAATATAAAAACAAATGAGCATAAAATAGAACTAATTATATTTGCCATAGATAAACTAAAAATCATTCAAGATCGATTAGAACCATTATATAGTGAAAATCCCTTAAAAGGATGGGAAAAACATAAAACCAAAGTAAAAATAGAATTAATTGATGAAAATAGTATAATTACCCAAAAACCTCTCAAATACAATTTTGATGATCTAAAAGAATTCAAAATGCACATAGAAGAATTATTAGAAAATAAATATATACGAGAAAGTAATAGCAAACATACAAGCCCAGCATTTATAGTAAATAAACATAGCGAACAAAAAAGAGGAATTTTTTTTTAAAATATTTCAAGTTGTTAATTATTGTGATTTAGAATACCTTTTACGTCATTTTCAAATAATATATGTTATTCCCTTTGTTCCAATTTATGTGGCATTGATATAATTTTGATAATCAATTAAATTTTTTATATTATCTTTTAAACAATTTAAATTGATAATTATTGTGATTTATAGAACTTTTAATATCATTTTTAAATAATATATATTACTCCCGTTGTCCAAATTTATATGACACTAATAGAATTTCAAGAGTTAACCAATTTCCATGTCTTTTATATATTTTAAGTTATTATTGAAATATATAACAGACCAAAAAGAAAAATAAGACAAACAAAATAAAACAAAGAAAAATACTTACTGACTTTCAAATATTTTAAATTGTTAATTATTGTGATTTATCTTTTTACGTAATTTTTAAATATATAATAAATTAAAAAGATAAGACAAACAAATTAAAACGAAGAAATTAACAAAAATGATCAAAATGCCCCTAAATGCTGAAGCAGGCACGTTGACCTTGTGCCTGCTTCAGCAGCTTCAACTCCCTCTTATAAGATAAGCTAAATATGTAGGAGCCCGTGCTAGCACGGGCTCAATATATATTATTTTCTTTGTCTCAATTTATGTGATATTGTCCAATTTATGTGGCATTGATATAATTTTGTGAGTCAACTAAATTTTTTATATATCTTTTATCATGTCTGCTTGTGCTGTCTGCTTGAATATTTCCTTTTATATGTTTTACGTTTTAATTTGTTTATCTTATTTTTTTTATAATCTTTTATATATTTAAAAGTTATATAAAAGTAGTATAAATTACAATAATTAAAAAATTCAAAAATTTAAGACTATAAATTTTAAATTTTATTTTATTTTATTTTTTAAATTTCGTATCAAATTAAAATAAAACAAACAAATTAAAATAGATAAAGTATAAAATATAACAAAGTTATATAAGTACTGTATAAAAATGAGCCAACAACAATACCGCGTGTAAAAGGGAGCAGTAGTAGTAGAAGAGTTGTTTTGAGTGGGCCCCTGTTTTGTAACTCATAATAACAGCACAAAATACTTAAAAGAGATAACATAGCAAATTTTATATCTTACAGAGAGGAGTTAACCAGCTCAAGCAGATACCAAGTTAACATGTCTGTTTGAGCTAGTTAACTCTAAAAAGAAAAATAAGATAAATAAAATAAAACGGAGAAAAATACTTACTGACTTTTAAATATTTTAAATTATTAATTATTATAATTTATTTTTTTACGTAATTTTTAAATATATAATAAATTAAAAATATAAGACAAACAGATTAAAATGAATAAATTAACAAAAATAATCAAAATGCCTCTACATGTTGAAGCAGACACGTTGACCTTGTGCCTGCTGAAGCAACTTCAACTCTCTTATAAGATAAGCTAGATATGTAGGAGCCCGTGTTAGCCCCTGCCCAATATATATATTTTTTGTCTCAATTTATGTGATACAGATAAAATTTAGATAGTCAATCAATTTTTTTAATGATTTTTACTTATTTTAAGTTCTTAACTATTGTGATTTATAATATTTTTTATGTAATTTTTAAATAATATATGTTACCCATTTGTCCCAATTTATGTCATTGATACAATTTTGAGAGTCAACTGAATTTTCTATATACCTTTTATTATATGTCTGCTTGTGCTATCTACTTGGATATTTACTTTTATATGTTTTACGTTTTAATTTATTTATCTTATTTTTTTATAATATATTATATATTTAAAAATTACATAAAAAGTAATATAAATTACAATAATTAAAAAATTTAAAAATTTAAGATAATAGATTTTAAATTTTATTTTATTTTATTTTTAAAATTTCATATCAAATAAGTATAAAATATAACAAAATTATATAAGTACTATATAAAAAATGAGTCAACAACAATACCGCGTGTAAAAGGGAGCAGTAGTAGTAGAAGAGTTGTTTTGAGTGGGCCCCGGTTTTGTAACTCATAATTACAGCACACAATTTTCTTAAAAGAAATAGCATAGCAAACTTTACTCTTATAAAAAGGAGTTAACCAACTCAAGCAGACACCAAGTCAACATGTCTGCTTGAGCTAATTAACCCCCTTTATAAGATAGTAAAAAATATAAAATATCATTTTACTACTTTTTACGAATATTTCAAATTGGTACAGTGAAAGCTAAGGTATTATTCGTCTAATGAAGGTTGTCTTAAAAATTGTAATAATATTGACACATTAAACGTATATTTAATAAATTTGATAAGCAGTTTTGTAAAATTATGAGTTCATTCTTTGATTTGTGACTTCTGCAAATATCTACTTATCTAAATACACGTTTTCAAACAGTAACTTTTCATAAAATATGTAATCCAAGCACAACTTATTTTGATGAAAATTTCCTTAATTGAAATTCAAAATATATTTATTATAAGTCAAGTTCAACTATGTGACAACCAAGCGCGCATACATATATTGTTTGTTTTCGCTTAATAGACCTAATAAATTTGTTCCTCGAGCAACTTCATTAACGAGACAAAAAACATGCGTATTATGCATATAAATTTGTGCTATATTATATAATTTTAATTTTCACTTACCTTTATCATTTCAATGTGGAGTTTGCCTAAGATGTCATGTGCTTCGTTCCATAAAAAAATTAATTAGTAGCTTAGAAGCATGTCAGCCATTCTCTTTGACTCACTTTTATTGGCCCACCCTCCGTCATGGTGTCACATTCATACGTCTCTTAGGAACTCAGTATCCTCGTTCGGGTTTACCTCACCACCATATTGAGAGAGCGTGAAGCTCTGATATCATATTTGTCACGATCAAAATTTATTGTCAATTGTGTCCTTTAGGTAAAGCTGTTGAAGCATGAACTTTAGATTCTCAATTTTTGGGGTCTCATTTTATTGAAAATAGTTTAAAAAATTGTAAAAAAAAAAAAAAACTACTTCTATTTAGGGAAAGAAAAAAGACTACTTGTACTTTCATTTGACAAAAAGTGAGTCTTGAAAGAAGCATTAAAGACCACATATTATATCAAATAATTAATACATTGTAATGAAAAAAAGATACTGCTTCAATTCACCTGAAAAGGAATGATACTTTGAATTTTAATTTGACAAAAAGTAAGCCTTAAAAGAAGGCACAATAACATATCCAATTTTAAAAAATTATGAAAAGAAGAATAAATTGAATATTGCATAATCAAAGAAAGAAAATAAAATTTTTTATTTTAATTTAAAAAGTAAAAAAAAAAATTACTTTCTGGTTTTTCTTTCATAATTTTATTAATTGTATACGTACTATGCCTTCTTTCAAAGATTACTTTCTGTCAAATCAAAACTCAAAAGTATCATTCTTTTTCAGGTGAACGAAAGTAGTACCTTTTTTTTTTTATCACAATGTATTAACTATTTGGTATAATATGAGGCCCTCAGTGCTTTTTTCAAGACTCACTTTTTGTCAAATAAATATTTAAATAGTATTTTAACGTTTCATTAAATATAAGTAGTACCAATTTTTTTTTTTTACAAAAAGTATTAACTATTTTATTATAAAATGAGATCCCAAAAATTGAAAACTAAAGTCCAAGCTTCAACAGCTTTACCAAGAGGATGTCCATGGACTTTGATATATATATATATATATATATATATATATATATAGAGAGAGAGAGAGAGAGAGAGTTGATACATGATCAATTTTTTTCTTCGGCACCACTGCACGACAGTCACGCACCACAGCCTAACTTCAACCTTACCAACGCACACAAGTCTTATAGACTTAACAACTTTGAACAACACTGAAACAGTAAAACTCACAAGTGTTTACAGGAAATAAATCCCAACCTTTTATTATACTCGCAACACAATTCAAAGGAACACGAATTTTCTCTAAGGCATTTCACTCTCTAAAACTGGATAATGCCTTAGTCAAATTCATGGCTACAAATAAACTTTTGCACAAGGGCAGTTACAAGCGGTTACAACTGCTCACATGCCTAGCACATGGCCTATACAGATTTCAAATGCCAAAATAAACTAAGTACAGAAATAATATCTAACACTAAACATTTGAATTTCGAATTTAACTTAACTGCCCCATGTGCCACGCACATGGGCAGCCTTGTGCCTTAGCCGAAATTCCTCATGCCCAACACTTAGAATAATTTCTGCCACCTTCCAACACTTAGAATATTTTCCAGCTTCTGCCTTGCCATGCCTTCACGTCACAGTCATGCCATGCCATCGTCTAGCCAATGCCACTACCTGCACACACTGTCTGCACGTTACTGTCTTCTGACTAGCCGATGCCACTGCCTGCACGCATGCCCCATAGGTGCCATGCGCCTGTCCTTGCCTTCATGCCTCTAAGCTACCTTGCCAACACCCAAGCAACTTAGACTTAGCTGCCACTAACACTTAGTCGCTCAACCAACAAACATTGCATATGCCAACATGTCAAGTCCAACGCCCAAGTCCTTACCATGCCCTTGCCGACGTTGCTTATGTAGAATGGGGGTCTAACAAACCACCCCCACCTCTTGAACTCGATGCCCTCATCGAGACTGTTTTGAAGTAGTCCTCGATTTTGTCATCGAACTGCCACAAGTCTTTACTCTTCTCCCAAACAACATCTTCAACAGCCTTGCCTTTCCAATGTACCAATAATTTGGTCTTAGTATTCTTTTTACTATTGCCAACAACCCGGTGATCAAGTATACTCTCAGTATCAGCTTCATACTCTTTGCCAACAAGAGGAGGAGCCTTCTTGATCTTGTTTCTGTCCGGATCATCTCTATCTTCACAGTAAGGTTTAAGAAAACTCACATGGAAAGTCGAATGAATTTTCAACCTTTTTGGCAGCCTCAATCTATAAGCGACCTCGCCCACTCTTTGAATCACTTCGAATGGACCATCATACTTAGGGATCAGCCCTCTATGTCTTTGCTTACTCATAATCTGTTTCCAGATTTGTGGAGTAAGTTTCAGCAACACTCGATCACCCACATTGAACTCCAATGAGTGACGATGTTGGTCAGCATATTTCTTCATGCTCCATTGAGCCTTGCGCAAACTATCTTGTGCCTTTGTGATCATCTCAAATCTGTCTCTAGCAAGTCTATAAGTAGCAGGACAACTCCCTTGGCTTTTCTGTTTTGCAACATCAAGTGGTGTCATGGGTTGTCTGCCCAATACAAGCTCAAAGAAACTCATTTTTGTTGCAGACGATTTATGCAGATTATAGCAAAACTGCGCAGTGTCTAGCAAATCTGCCCAATTCCGCTGGCTTGCAGTCACATAATGTCTCAAATACTCTTCAAGCAAATGATTTATTCTTTATGTTTGGCCATCGGTTTGCGAATGATTTGCAGTAGAAAACTTCAAATCAATCCCCATCATATTGAACAATGTTGTCCAAAATTTGCCCGTGAACCTTGTGTCTCTATCACTCACAATATCACCCGGCACACCAAAGAACTTCACCACATACTTATAAAATAAGTTAGCATCCGCCTCAGACGAGCACATGGTTGGTGCAGCAATGAAGATTGAATACTTTGAGAATCTATCCACCACCACCATAATAGATGCCATGCCATTAACCTTTGGAAAACCTAAAATAAAATTCATAGAAACAGATAACCACGACCGTTTCAGAATAGGTAAAGGTTGCAGCAACCCCGCCTCTTCCTTACATTCAGTCTTGTCCATTTGGCAGATATGACAAGTCTTGACATAAGCTTCAATGTCGTCTTCCATCTTAGGCCAGAAATAAACACGGGGCAATAGTGCCAACATCCTCTCAACACCCGGATGTCCAGCCCACATAGTGTCATGCGCCTCCTTCATTAAGTCTCTACGCAGCCCACAACCATTAGGTACTACGATCCTTACCCCTTTAAAATGGAGCAGATCGTCCTCGATCCAATATCGCCTCAAAGTACCCTCTTGAACTTGACCCATTCACTTAACATAGAGTGAGTCATTTAGTGCACACAATCTGATCCTATCAAGAAAATCAGTCTCAAGTTTTGAAATTGAATATACGGCAACAAATACCTCTTTGCGACTTAAAGAATACGCAACTTGATTATGTTTTCCCGGCTTATGCTCCCACACAAAGTCATATTCAGCCAAGAACTCTTGCCACCTTGCCTGTTTTAGACTTAACTTTTTCTTCATTTTGAAAAATGTATTGGCCACATTATCCGTCCGTATCATAAAGCGTGTACCAAGCAAATACACCAGCCAAATCTGCAAGCAATGTACAACAGCAACCATCTCCTTCTCAGGATTGGAATACCGCTGCTCCGCATCATTCAATTTCCTACTTTCAAAGGCCACTAGATGACCTTTTTGCACAAACACACCCCCAACAGCCTTGTCGGAAGCATCAGTGTGTACTTCAAATGGTAACTCAAAGTCCGGCAGCCTTAGTATCGGTTCTGAAGCAATAGCCCATTTCAATGCTTGGAATGCAGCTTCATATCTTTCCGACCACACCCTTTTGACATCTTTCTTCAGCAAATCTGTCAAGGCAACAACCTTATTTGAATAACCCACAATGAATTTTTTGTAATACTTAGCCAATCTAAGGAAAGATCTCAAGCCTTTAACGCAACTTGGCGCCTGCCAATCAATAATAGCCTGCACCTTTGTTGGGTCCATCCGCACCTGATTTTGACTCACCAAATGCCCAAGAAACTTGATTTCTTTTTTAGCAAACTCACACTTCTCCATCTTAACATAGAGTTGGTACTCCCTCAAACGAGACAGCACCACCCTCAAATGGTTGACATGTTCATCAAGTGACCGACTATAAATGACGATGTCATCTAAGTAAACTACAACGAAGTCATCAAGATACTCAAATAGTATATCATTCATTAGATTACAGAAAGTAGCTTGGGCATTAGTTAGCCCAAACGGCATTATAAGAAACTCATATGAGCCATACCTAGTCACACATGTGGTCTTAGGCTCATCACTCTCCGCTATCCTAACCTGCCAATAGCCTGCCCTAAGATCTAACTTAGTGAACTAGCATACCTTGCTTAGCCTATCCATAAGATCCTGCACCAACGGAACTGGATACTTGTTCTTCACCGTCACCTTGTTCAAAGCCCTATAGTCTACACACATCCTTAGCGACCCATCCTGCTTTTTCTGAAATAAAATAGGTGCACCATAAGGAGCTTTAGAAGGCTGAATCAGTTCGACATTCAACAACTTATTCAATTGTTTACGCAGTTCAGCTAACTCCTTAGGATCCATACGATAAGGAGCTTGGGCGAGAGCAATTGATCCCGGCAGCAACTCAATTTTCTGATCAATATCCCTCCTCGGAGGCAGCATCTTTGGCAATTCAGGCGGCATAACATCAACAAATTGTTTCAGCAAACTTGCCACACAATCTGGCACTTCAACTTTTACATATGGTTTGATCTCAACCAAGGCAACAAGGAATGTATCTTCGCCCTTCCTTAAGATTTTATCAACAACAATGGAGGACAACATCGGAGTCTTGTACTTTTTCAACTTTCCAGCCTCATCATAAGGATGAACATCCCTATGAAACTTGAGTTTGCATCATCCATCACCATTACTCCGTTCAAATGAGGAAATGGAACAAAGCGATATTTCTTTAAGAAATCAATTCCAAGTATAACTTTGAAATCTCCTAGTGGCCTAACCATCAAGTTGTGCTTTCCATCCCAACTTCCATAAATCAGCGACACATTATAAGCCGTCCCCACAATCGACTTAGCCTTCGCATTAACAGTTTGGACATAAGACGGACAATTCTTCAACTTCATTCCATATTTTGCAGCAACTTTGACATCCACAAATGTGTGAGTGGCTCCGGTACCCACCATTGCCACTATACACTTGCCATCAACTTTCATTTTGATATGAATCAAGGCAGCATGAGGATTAGAAGCCTTTGAAGACTCACCAACATCATTTATCAAAGACAATTGATTAAAGGACAAACCCAACGGATTCGCCAAGGCAGCCATGACTCCCTCTCTATCCTCATCTCCTTTGACATTTCCAGCAAGTATATCATTCACTCTTTCACGATTGGGACAACTCTTGGCCAAATGCGGTCCACCACAAGTCCAACAGCCCTTAGAATTACCATTTTTTGCCTTGTTCTTGTTATTTCCAGCATTTATCACAGCCTTTCCCTTGTCTCCATGATCTTTTCGTCCTTCCTTCCTCCATTCCCCTTTCTTATCTGCCTTCTTCTTAGACTTAGAAGTAGTAGGAATTTCAGAATTGGGACGGATTGAGCAAAATTCCACCAACGAATCAGCGGCAGCAATTGCGCTAGGCAAGTCTTTCACATTCTTCCTACGCAACTCATTTTGTGCCCATCCTTGCATACCCGAAATGAAATTATGCAACTTGTCCTCATTCGACATGTTTTGAATATCCAACATCAAAGAAGTAAATTCTTTAATGTAGTCACGAACAGATCCGTTTTGCCTCATCCTTTTCAACCGGTCTCTAGCAATTCATGAGGCATTGCTAGGAAGGAACTGGTCCTTCATTTCCTTCTTCAACTTAGCCCAAGTATCAATCTTAGGCCTGCCAGCACTCTCATCGTCCGCAGTTCTGGTTCTCCACCAAAGTTTAGCATCACCCGTCAAGTACATCATAGTGATGTTTAACTTGTCATTTTCAAAAGTCCGGGCAGTTGACAAATACTGCTCCATGTTCCAAAGGAAATTCTCCAATTCCTTGGCACTTCTAGCACCACCAAAAGACTTAGGTTCTAGAATTTTCAACTTGGAATGATCATCACGATTCTGCCCAGAAGCAGCCACAGCACTTCGCAGCACCATAATTTTTGCATCTAGATTTTCATTTTCTTTGTGGAACTCGTCCATCTGAAAATTCACAGTCTCACGAAAGTTCACCACTTCCCCCATGACCTCATAAATACTTTCATCATGGTCATGACGAAATCCTTCAAGTTCTGTCCTTAAATTATAAATCTGGGTGATTATATCCACCAGATCTGGATCATTGTCTTATTCATCAGTCAAGCCAACCAGCACCTCAATTCGTGTCACTTTTTCGTTCAGTTCAGCATTCGTCACCATCGTCACAACCTTCGATCTGATATCATTTGATATAGGGTTGATTTTTTTATTCGGTACCACTGCACGACAGTCACGCACCACAGCCTAACTTCAGCCTTATCAACGCACACAAGTCTTATAGACTTAACAGATTTGAACTACACTGAAACAGTAAAACTTATAAGTGTTTACAGAAAACAAATCCCAACCTTTTATTATACTCACAACACAATACAAAGGAACACAAATTTTCTCTAAGGCATTTCACTCTCTAAAACTGGATAATGCGTTAGTCAAATTCGTGGCTACAAATAATCAAATTCGTGGCTACAAATAAACTTCTGCACAAGGGCAGTTACCAGCGGTTACAACTGCTCACATGCCTAGTACATGGCCTATACAGATTTCAAATGCCAAAATAAACTAAGTATAGAAATAATACCTAACACTTAAAAACATTTGAATTTCGAATTTAACTTAACTGCCCCATGTGCCACGCACATGGACAGCCTTGTGCCTTAGCCGAAATTCCTCATGCCCAACACTTAGAATAATTTCTGCCACCTTCCAATATATATATATATATATAATTTATCCATCTCTATTTATTCTTTCAAACTTTCAACTGTTCAACAAATCTCCTTTCAATAATATTATTATTGATTTACTTTTTTTTGTGGATATCAAGCATTTTTGATAGTTTATGAAAAAATAAGTTTTTATTTTTGGATAAAGTTATTAAATGAGGTTATGTTATTTTAATATTTTTATATTATTTTTCAAATTAAAGGCATATATTGCTAGGTATATTGTGTTTTTTTTAAATTTTTTTTTTTTATTGCTTATATATCGCTTTTTTATTATTTGTTGAAATTTAAATATATCAACTAGAAGATACGGATCTAATTTTTTAAAATTTTAAAAAAAATGAAGCTTTGAAACAATCTAAAAAAGAAGCTTTGAATAAATTGTTAATAAACAATGAAAAAATAAAATTAAAAAAATATAGAAGAATGTTCTCGAGATGAATAAGTTATAACTCAGTTGAATTAGATAAAAATATCGTTCAGGAAAAAGAGGAGGAAATTAGTGAGAAGTCTACACAGATTCTCAAGAAAATTAAGAGCTTAATAAACCAAATAATTATATTTTTAAAACTAAATATGATCCTAGTTAATGAGTTAATATTGATATAAAATTGAGAAACCTACAAATAAGAAAAAGGATCGATTCAAATAACTGACATCAATTTTTCAAATGATGAATTATCAAGATATTTCTCTAATATTTATTATTTTAAATTTTGACAAATGAGAAAAGGCATGAAAAAATAATTAGTTTATTTAAAAACTTGTATAAAGTATTTTTTTTTTGTTGTAAGTAATTTAATACAAAATCTAATATTAATAACAATAAATTAGCAAGTGAAAATGATAAAGGTTGGAGAAACTTTAGTATTAAGCTTAAAGCTTATGAAATATGAAACGAAAATGTTATTAGTATGGATACATAAATTGATTTAAAATAAGATTGAATAAAATAAAACAATTGATAAAGATGTTTAAGATCAAATCAATAAAGATAAAGAACAATAGAAAATGTATTATCAAGAATTATTGTCATGATAAAAAAATTTGAAAATAATAATTTGACATTTAAAGAGAAAATGAGAAAATCTACGAAAAGAATAATGGTATTTTTTTTAAGTCTAACTAAAATGATTGTAGAATTTTAATCTAATCATGCAAGAGTATATCCGACAAAATAAACATGATAAAATTCATAGTCATTATCTTGAACATAACAAACAAAATGAATTAATAAATCTATTGATGAATGAGATTAAAAATAAAAAATTATTATAATGATTATAATAAAAAAGTGTATTTCAATCGTACTTGATTGCGCTCCTGATACTAGTCATCAAGAGTAAATATTTTTTATGTTGTGGAGTACGGATATTTTAGCAATTTCAATAAAAGTTATTGTATATCTTTAAAAATTTTAAAAGTAGATGATACAAGTGGTAAAGGTCTTTTTAAAGTTATTGTAAATGAGATTAAAAAAATTAAATTTGATATTAATAGTTTAAGAGGACAAAAAAATGACAATGAATCCAATATGAAGGAAAAACACCAAGAAGTGTAAATTGTAATAATGTAAATTTAATACTTTATGACATTGCTAATTCTTACACAAAAACTATATCATTTTTTAGAGTAGTACAACATATATACACACTATTTTCTTCTTCTATTAAACAATGAAAAATCTTAAAAGATAGTATAGCCTAGCTCTTAAAGTAGTGTCACAGATACAATGAAAAAATTGTACTAAAAGTATTAAAGCCATAAAATTTTAAACTCCACAAATAAAAAATACTTTACTGAAATTAGACAAAATTCAGTGAGGATCCAAATACTAAAAGTGAAGCTAGTTATTTAATAGCTCACATGACTATTTGACATGATATATTATTCGCGGTAAGTTAGCAAATCCTTATAATCAAAAACTATGTATATTGATGTTCTGATAGATTAACTAAGAGGTTTGATTTTCTTTCAAAAATATATATAGGAAGCAATGATTTGTAAGTGGTATGATTTTTGTCAAAAAAATTATATCTGAGATAGATATAGAACCTAAATTTCGTAATAAACATGTAATATATAGAAACAAAAATAATTGGATGAGAATGTTAATAATGAAACACAAAGTCTCTTGAAGAATCTCTTAGAGTTGATTATTTCTTATATATAGTAGACCAAATCATTGTTTCTTTTCAAAATACATTTGAACAATTTGAAGTTTAAGAAAATATTTTTGAATTTCTATTTTGTGATTAAAAAAAATGAGATCACTAGATAATGAGGATTTGAAAAAATATTATCTTAACCTTGAATGTTATTTAAAATAAAATAGTCATCTGATACTGATGGTTTAGACTTATTTTTTGAATTAAAAGTATTAAGGGAGAGTAGATGATAATACTTAAGGGTCGTTTGGTAGAGTGTATTAGAGAAAATAATGCATGTATTAGTTTGATGTATTATTAGTACCTTGTTTGATACACTTTTTTGACATATGTATAACTACTTCTTGTATTACTAATACACTTTATTATGTATTGAGGTATGTATTACTAGTATCATGATTTTGGGGTTGTTTGATAGGATGTATAAGAATAGTGCAGAATATGGTGTATTAGTAATGCTTGCATTAGTAATGTTGGTACTAGTTATGCTTGCATTAGTTATGCTAAGATTTTTCTTATGCATTGTTTGGTTTGATTTATTAAAAATAACATATATTGCATAATTTTTTTAAAAAAAAAATTATTCACAAAAATAACCTCCACAAATATAATGAAAAGGGTGTAGAAAAGGTTTTGAGGTACAATTGTATCTTTAACCATGCTAATGTGTTACGCGTACATTAAAACTAATTACATTACTAATACATGAAAATTCATGGTATTAGTAATACATACCTCAATACACAATAGAGTGTATAACTAATGCAATCATTAGTTATACTTAAGTTGCAAAAGTGTACCAAACAAGGTACTAGTAATACATCAAAACTAATGCATGCATTAGATTTCTAATGCACTCTACCAAACAACCCTTATGCATTAGTAATGCAATAGGTTTTAATGCATGCATTACCATGATTAAAGACATAATTGTCCCTCAAAACCTTTTCCACATCCTTTTCATGATATTTGTGGAGGGTATTTTTATAAATAAATATTTTTTATAAAAAATTATGTAATACATGTTATTTTTAATATACCAAATCAAACACTGCATAAAACATTCTCAGCATAACTAATGCAAGCATAACTAATACCAACATTACTAATACAAATATTATTAATACATCATATTCTGTATTATTTTTATACACTCTACCAAATGATCCCTAATTAATATACTCAATCAAATAAAAAGGCTTGATTCTTTTTCGAATGCGTATATTACCTATAGAATAATGTTAACAGTTCATGTAATAATTGCCTTAGTGAAAAGAAGCTTTTCAAATATAAAATTGATAAAATTTTACTTATGATTAATAATATAATGTCTCAAAAGAGATTGAATGGATTAGGTATATTATCAACTGAAAAATAATTATTATTAGAAATCTATTATAAGATGATTATTCATAACTTTATATCTCAAAAAGTTAGAAAAATAAATTTTAAGTAGAGGAAGTTTCAGTAACAATTAACTTTTGGTCTTAATCAGTGAGATGTAGCTATATTTTTCATATTTACGATACCTAGCTATACTTTCAGTTGCTACGCACTTGTATTTTTTGCATCTTAAGTTAAAAAATATAAATATAAATAACAGGTGGGAGTAAATCACGCTTCTGTTATGATTCAAATGACGAAAATGGTGGAAATCTCTCTTGGATAATTAAGTGAATCTTCAATAACGAAAAAGTAGACTCAAAGCTCAGTATTCAAATGTTAATGGTGAAAAATTAACGAAATTCCAAGCCAAAACCTGATACAATTTTAATACACGATCAAAATTGAGCAGCTTCTCTTCCTTCATTGTTATTCGCGGAACATGTCATTCTAAAGTGAAAAGAATCCCTTAAATCAAGAAAAGGGTCTTAATTCAAGCCTTTCATGAAAAATCTGGAAACGTATAACTCATATGGGTCATTTTAAAACGAAAAAAAATCATTAAATCAAGAAAAGGATCTTAATTCAAATCTTTCACTAGAGATTACAACTCGTACCATTTGTATTTGATATAGAATATTTTAATAAAATATACATATATAAATACAAATGCATAAGGATGTGATATTTTATTTGTTAAAAGTACATAATACAAATACAAATGCATAATCATGTGTTGTTTTAGCTGCTAAAAGTACATAAATATAAATACAAAAAGCATACATATCCAAAAATTAGATGAAATATATTCAAAATATAAATACAATTATATTAAATATACATCTTTTTCTTTTTCTCTCCTTCTTTGTATTTTTGTATCTTCACCTCTTTCTCTCCCTTTTGTATTTTGTATTTATACCCCCCCCCCCCTCTCTCTCTCTCTCGTATAGAATGTGTCACGATCCAATTACTGGGTCGTGTAGGCGCCTACTCTAACCATCTAGATAGATGAACCCTTACCATCCGATCCAACAGGTGCTTGCGAAAAACAAAGTATAACAATATAATAATCTTATTTAAATACATGAAAACATTTACAAACTTCTTTCAGAAAATATATTTTTACAAGAAATACGGTAACCTTGTTAAAACTGGAAAAAAGCCATCCTCCCTAGGATCTAGTCTAAATAGGTACAAGAGCTACTACAGGAGTAATACAAGGAAATGTAAAATGACACAACTTCCAGCATATGAGCAAGAGTAGAAGCTGTTGAAGATCACTGTCACCCTGTACCTATGAAATATCACCAATCATGCAATCAGACTATACCCAGAAAAGTATAGCAAGAGTAGAATCAGTACAAATGCACGTACTGGTAGGCATCATCGGTCGATTCAAATCTACTCATACCATCATACAATGAAATTAAGAAAAAGCATGTAATTAACTACAATAGTTATGTCCTTCAATATCCACCTTTACCAACCCAATCTCAACATGTCCATCTACTTATATTGCATACATCAACCCTTCCTATGCCTTTCGCTTCCAACTCCCGCACTCGAGGACCCTGCACCCTAACTCCTCGGACTTTCCAAGTCACACTGATCCTTAGACTGTCCAAGTCATCTTAACCTTAGACTTTCCAGACACCTTACACTAGTTCAACCACTAAGTCCAAACCCAGACTGTCACTCTGTTACTACTTACAAATGTACGGACCTCTAAAGGATTCCTATAGTAGTTCTCAACATGATGCTAATATCCAGTAATATACTTTCGACTCCCCGTCTACCTTCTAACTCCCATACCATGGAAGAGATTTGACATTCTTTTAAATAATGATAATTGACCAATACTATGACTGGACTATCAATCTCCTCATTGGATTATCAACCACATGTAATCAATTATCAACCATTGACCACACTCAATGACAATAACATATATCCTTTCTACATAGCATGGACTCACCCCTGGATTCCCCTAATACCACCTAAGTGTTGACATGCAGTTCTGGCATTGTAACAATCGGACCCGTTGTTACTTTAAGAATCGCGAAGTCAAATTATTTGGGAAACTAATTTAAAGTACGTTTATTTAAGTAGGGTGACGTAGTAGAAAATTTCTCATTTTAGAAATAATCTGGGGTGACATCACCCCGCTATAGCAGTAATTATTCCTCTATAGCGGGACCACTATAGCGGAGGGTTAACCACCATAGCAAAGTGACGGGAGGCAGAAGCCTCAGGACGGGATTTAATAAAAGATACTCTCCTCCTCAATTGGAAAACATACGAGGATTTCTCCAAAAACCCTTCCAAGATGCTTCAAGGCTAGGGAATCATGAGGAGGAGGGGTCATGGCTGGAGGGATGCGAAACAACGGATTCCAGGACCGTTGTTCAGCTGGGAATGCCTTCACAGAGCCAGAAATGCACGATTACAGCTGCTTGGCATCCAGGTAGGCTAAGTTTTCATGAGTAGTTAGACCTGTTTACATTTTGTATTCATCGTATAGCGGAATGGAGATTTCATGTTTTAGGCCTCCGAGCACGAAGTCTGGTGGATTTGGTATTAGTTATGAGTGAGCTAAGGATTGGTAGGATTGAACTATGGATTGATTGTAGTTATTTTGGGTTGTTTATGTTGTCTTGGCATGCTAAAATAATAGGACTCAGGGACTGGGATGTCGGGAAGGTTCGGGGAATCGGGAATCGCAAGGACAACTAAAAGGGTATGAAAGTGAGAAACTCCTGGGTGAGGTTTCGGGAATGCTGAAGGCATGATAAGTAGTCTTTGTTTTGCTAAGGGATCAGGGGTGGTAACTCGTGTTGTTATTATCTATGTAAGTTTCGAAATCAATGGGGTTATGCTAAAAAGGGGAAACCGTTCTTTATATGTAAATAAAGGGTGAGTGTGTTTAGTCTTCAGACGGAGGTCGAGATTAAGTTATATACCCGGGAGAGAGGGTACGTAATGGCTTATGATTCCTATGAATGTGGTATATTTTGTACTCTTATCTAAGTGTTTGTAAGAATTGCATGGCTTAGAAAAATTGTGTGGAATGTCTAAGGGTCCTGTTTTACAGTCTGTGAATTAAACGGTGTGTTGCTTTTTGGTTTACAAGTTGTTTGTTCATTATTTGACTGTTGATTGTTGATATTCGGTTGGCTCGGGTACCACGTCTGGTACGGGTATACTATTGGTTGGAACGGGTACCATGCCTGGTACGGGTATAACAAATGGTTGGCTCGGGTATCACGCCTAGTATGGAATACTAACGGTTGTCTCGGGTACCATGCCTGGTACAGGTTTATTTTACTGCATCATTGCATTGATATTATTGCACTGCATTAACTGTTATTGGTTTCATAAGTGTATTGACCTGTTTTATTGAATTGTGATATTGGTTGGTGGTCTTTGAGTGATCGGGAATCCTGTTATACCTGCTGAGTTGGTCTTGGATTAGGTCGGGTTGTCTGTTTAACACTTAGTTGTTGTTAAGAGGGGATCCTAGGGTGGGTCTGGGCTATACGACAAGGGTTGTTGTTGGTTATGTTGTTGATCATAGTTTTAAAGATGGTTTACATGTGGTTGATAAACTAAGGGAATGGCTGGGAGTCTTACATGGTGTGACTAGCGGGTGATATCCTGGGAGGAATTGTCTAGGGACCCGGGGAGAGTCCGGGTATTTGTGTGTAGTTCCCTAGGTGTAGTGGGTCTGGAATGACAGGGTCAGGGCTGTTCTGGATGCATAGTCATGGGAGTTGACTAGGTTAATGGTGAGGCAGTCAGAGTTGGATTTAGCATTTGGTCTAAGGTTGTGTGACTTGGGAAGTCTAAGGTTAGTGCGACTTGGGAAGTCTAAGGTTATATGACTCGGGAAGTCTAAGGTTGTGTGACTCGGGAAGTCTAAGGTTGTGTGATTTGGGAAGTCTAAGGTTGTGTGACTTGGGAAGTCTAAGGTTGTGTGACTTGGGAAGTCTAAGGTTAGTGTGACTTGGGAAGTCTAAGCTTAGCGTGACTTGGAAGACCTGAGAGAGAGGGAGTCGGCAGTGGAAGAAATAGAAAGGGTTGAGATAAAGGGTATGAGTAGACGATCGATTGAGATCGGGTCCGGTAAGGAAAAGCGGTGAAGGATGGAGTTATATTGTTTATTTTCATGTTTTTTCCTATTCTTCTTATATGATGGTAGGAGTGGATTCAGAAGCTTAGCGTGACTTGGAAGACCTGAGAGAGAGGGAGTCGGCAGTGGAAGGAATAAAAAGGGTTGAGATAAAGGGTATGAGTAGACGGTCGATTGAGATCGGGTCCGGTAAGGGAAAATGGTGAAGGATGGAGTTATATTTTTTATTTTCATGTTTTCCCTATTCTTCTTATATGATGGTAGGAGTGGATTTGGATCGACTGATGATTCCTACCAGTACGTGTGGTTGTACTGACTCTACTCTTGCTATACCTTTTTGGTATAGTCTGGTTGCAGGGCTGGTGATGTTTCATAGGTACATGGCGATGGTGATCTGCAACAGCTTCTTTTCTTCCTCCATGATGGAAGTTGTGTCTCATTGACTTTTCCTTTTTGTGTAAATCTTGCAGTAGCTTTTATACCTGTTTAGACTAGGTCCTAGGGAGGGTAATTTATATTTCAAAACTGTTTTCTGGTTTCAAATATTGTAATAACAAGGTGTTCATACTAAAAGGAAGGTTATTTTGCTACTTTCTATTTTCCGCATGTCACCTATTGGACGGGTGGTGAGGGTTCGTCTATCTAGATGGTTAGAGTAGGCGCCCGCATGTCCCGGTGAGTTGGGTCGTGATAGATGGTATCAAAGCCTAGGTTATCGGTCTTCCAGTACAAGAGCAAAGTGTTGAATAGAGTCCTGCGGATTAGTGTGTTGACGTCCACATCTAATCTTTGGGAAGCTATGAAGCACTCTAGGAAGTGCCTCCCTTCTTTCATCCTTTCGTGCGGATCGTTTAGTTGCTTGTATGGGTTGAGTCCAATTGGTATCTCAGCAAGGTAAAGGAGGTCTTTGTACTTCAGTTACGATAAGATGAGCAAGAGAAGTTGGAACCAGGAAGGTTCCAATTGGTATCTGGCCTAAGAGGTTGTGGCAAGCACGGATGACCGGTTAATGGTCATCCATGGTACGAATGAAGGGAGAAATTATGTGACTTGATTTGGTTGTGACTTGAAATTGAAATGTTATGTTGTACAATTCTGGTGTGACTTACATGGAATGTGTGTGAATTGTTATCTGCCGTGCATGTAGAGTCTGCAGAGGGCCAGTAAGTGGAAAACTTTGAGTACCTAAGGCTGTGGTAAGCTGTTAAATGTTTTGATTTAAAAGAGTAGTACTGCATGTTGAAAAGGGCTTATCATTGGTTAAGATGATAAGGGATTGGGAACTGTGACTGTAGGGAATCTTCGGTTTCAGGACAGTCAGGACTTGGTTGGGAACCATGGGAACAAAGGAGTCATTAGTGTAATGGCGGGAAGATATTGTCGGAAAATGATTATTGTTGTGATTTCTTGTAATTGATAGTGCGTTATGCCTGATTGTGATACGTTCAATGCCAGGAATGGTCTTAAGGGTGATTTAAGACCATGGCGGGATTTACAGATTTGGACAGTAGTAACTAGGAAGGGGGATGAGTGCATTTAGCTGGAAATCAAATTTCTGTATTTTTTACCATCGGGACCGCCATAGCGGATGGAACCCCTACGGCGCTCCCGCTATAGCGGATTTTTCGCTGCTATAGTGGATCCGCTATAGCGGAGTGGCATCCGCCATAACGGAGATACGTGAGGCAGAAAGCCTGCTCTATTTTCCCCTATTTTCATTCCTTCCCGGGGGTAATATAAAAGCAAGTATTAAGTTACGAATCACGGTATAAATCAAGAAAAGCATGTATAACTAACGTAGTGTACATAGAAGGGAAATTGTCTAAAACAAGCATCCATGTGCGATAATAAAAGGGGGAAAGGGAAAGGGGAAATATTGTCTAACAAGCCCCAAACGGGGCAACCGAAAGCAATAAGGAGTATCTAATAAAAGGGGGAGGGGGAGGTCCTAAGCTGATTCATCGCCCAGAAAGGGAAACTCATGCCTATCCTCAGGCTCGAGTGTGGGCAGCTTCTGACCTGGGGCAACACATGAGAACATGACCTTGATGGTCTTCCACATCGGGGCAAACATACAGTCCCCGGAGTGCCTCTTCTTCTTCTCCTCTTCTAACTCCCTTCAGAGTGCAGCAAAGTCCTGAGCAGTGGGGGGCGGGGATGCACCTTCAGCAGTAGCAGTGCCTTCTATGAACCTCCTGACAGAAGCCAAGTTCTCCTCTAGTTGGGTGCTAGTGACCGCGAGCTGGGGCTGGGAAGGGGCAGGGGTGTCATCATCATCATCATCTTCATCGGCCTCCTCAATCGACTGACTGCTCCCGGATTCATCCATCTTCCTCTTCTTCTTGGAGACCACCTTCACTCGGACAAGTTCAAAGGGGTCATCCATAGCCTCCTCTAAGTCAGTATGGTCCTCAGGCACTCCAACTCGCCTGCATAACTAGGACACCAAACCCGAAAGATAGGGGCCCTTTCTGTGACCCCGGTAGAATTCCTTCCACTCGGAGATGATTTGCTCCCCCACATTCATGATAATGCCTTGCATGGAACAAGCAATCACCAGAGCCAGAGCATAGGTCGCGTCGGTCTTGTTACCCGATGGGCGGATCCTCCGAGATAACAAGTTGAGCCACATCCTAGCCTCTGCATAAAAGTAAGTATTAGTGACGCCCTCGGGGATGACCCAGTAGAACTTATCCCTACACGTCTCATCCACCAGAGTGTCCCTCAACCAAGTCATGTCCCAGAGCCGGAACTTAGCCTCGTAGGCCTCATTGGAGATGTAAGGCACTCCAAGTACCCCATTGATAGTCTGAGCGTCCACGCGGATGTCCACTCCTCGGATACGGATGGTGGGGTTGGGCTCATCCTAACGGACTGTAGGGAGAATGGCATAGAACTCCCGCACTCAACCTGTTCGTGCGGAAGGAGGAGCTACCAACAAGGAATCCCAACCCAACTCTCTAATCTTGCGGTGGAAGGCAGCTGCTTTTCCATCCACCCCTGTCAGCCTGCACCCTCTCTCGTAACAAATGCCCAGTCTTCGTAGTCCATGAACCTCTCTTGACTAGCTTCATCGGGAAAACGGTCATAATCATACACGGGCAATTGTCCTCCTCCAGCCAATGGAAGTATAACCTGTAATGTAGCAAGGAAAATAGGATTAGAACTCGATAAGGCATAAGGGGCTTCAAAAAAAAGGGAAAATTTTTCTAAGTGTCATCTTGGGAAGCTACTGGTTCATGGCCTTCCGCTATAGCGGACGATCGTCTGCCATAGCAGAATCGCCATAGCAAAAAAAAATATCCGTTGTAGCGGAACCGCTATAGCGGAGCCCAACTGCCATAGCGGTATTCATCGTCCCCGAAGCTTCAAGAAGTGTAACAATGGCGCCCCTTGGTCCAAAATTCTATTTTTGACATCCCAAGTGTAGATCTACCTACCCAAAGTCCCCCATTACTGTTTTCTACGAAAATTTAGGCATTATAACCCCTATATATCGTCCAAATCACAACTCTTGTTCAAGAACAACTGTCACGACCCAATTTCTCAAGTCATGATGGCACCTACAATCCCCAGTAGGCAAACCAATTCCCGTAGCCCATAACGGTTAGTAATGAGCTACTGCCTAACCAAAACGCACCAGCAAGCAGAAATAAGCGAAAACAAAACTCGAATATAAATACATAAAGGAAACTACACCAACCCCAAGACTTGGTATCGACAGTACAGAAGCTTCTAATAGAATACAAGTGCTAGAAGTAACAAAATACAACATAAATTGCCTCCAAAAGTACAAGGAGCAACAGTACAATAGATGAGATGTAGACAAGCCCCGACCGTCAGGCGCTCACCCTAGTCTCAAAGATCCAAAAGCTGCACGAGTCTTAAACGTGATCAACGGCGAAAGCTCAGCTAATATCTGCACAAAGAAGTGCAGAAGTGTAGTATGAGCACCAAAACCACGGGTACTCAGTAGGTATCATAGGCCGACTGAGCGCATATAAGATATAAAAGTAGTAAGTAACAGATAGCAAGAAAGCAGTCACTGAGGCAATAAGCAAGGCACAAGGAGCTAGCACAGATCATCCATAACCAAGAGCTTCAAGTAACACATGCTAGCACAGATACACAATCACACAAAATCACTGGTGAAGGAAAAAAGAACGCACCTGGAGTCCTTGTACAACAATATAAGTAAGTAGAGAGAGAGTTGAGAAAATGGCGGTATATCGGTAACCTCAAGTGGAAGGAAAAGACGGAGAGCAGTCTAACATACTCAAAATGGAATCAACTAGTATAAGGAAATCATAACACCAATCCAATCATATGATAGCATAACCAGGGAATCACCTCACAAGTACAACCCTAGGATGAAATAACTAGGCCACAATAACAGAGAGATACCACTCAGCTTCCCACAAGAATAGAACCAGAGTCTCACACTCTGCTCAGAAGGCCACACAAAAGTGCCTCAATAAGATAGGACTCTAAAGCCCTCTCAATAATAAAAAATCCCACAACCAAAGCCTCAACAGGCTAGCCATCACTAATCTTTCAAGAACCGGGTGCCAAGACAAGCTCTAAGTAAAAACATGAGTAAATATAGTCTACCTACAGTCCCAACGGACGCCCATACAACCGAGGAACACAATCAAGTGAAAACAAATCTCCGGCATCCCATACTACCGGAGCGTACACTGAACACACAACAAACAAGGGTGGAATCCAATGCATGATATGATATGATGTGAAATAGAACCTCTGTATGTACCTCCTCCGGTGCCAATCAGGCCCAGCAGGCAGGTTCCATGGAAGGACTCAGCCTGTATACCTCTACTCCGTTGTATACCCTTCCTTCCGGCGCACGCAGCCCGAAGCCCCAGGCCCGGAGCGGCAAGGTCTATGGAGGTCCCCGACCCCATACTAAAACTCAGTATCAAGACATGTCAACAGGAAGCAAGTCCGGGATCAAGATAGAGACCCAGTCTCAAGTATGCATGCCCAGACCCCGTCCAGGACTAAAGTAGTAGAAGATGCCTCAAAAACCCCTACAAAAGGGTGCCCGGGCGTAACCAGGTCAAAAACTGTAGTAAATCAAGTCTAGTGCTACGCCCCGCAGAGACTAGTATCAGTAATAAAATCAAGTATGGTGCTCTGCCCCGCAGAGACTAGTATCAGTAATAAAATCAAGTCTGGTGCTCTTCCCCGCAGAGACTAGTACCAGTAATAAAACCAGTGCGAAAACATCCAAAAATCCCCTTTTCTATCAACAACATTACCAAAAATGCCCCCCCAGGGCCATGCAAATTTAGGAAAACTGTCAGTAGTGGCTCACAGCCAAAACTGTAGTAAAACATGTAGGGGAAAACCTTTTTCATGGATGATATGCTCGCACACAAATATAAAAGTAGCCCAACGCCTCACAACAATTCCTATCAGCCCTGCACCGGCCTAATAGCTACTCAGCAGACATAACCAGCCTAAAAGGATAATCTCTATGTTCGGGACTCGCGGACATTCCCAAATAGCCCACCATCTATGTTCCAGAGTCAATACAAGGCCACACAGGACCACAAAGGTAATATACATTACTACGCGAATACTACAAACAACATATGAAATAGACGGACGAAAGGCGGACAAGGTCTGGGGTACCAACCTATAACAACCCATCCAAGGATGCTAATTAATGCAGTTATAGCCTATATACGCAGAGTCTATATAGGGGAAAACCACAACCTACCTGTCATCCGATGACTAGCTGAGGGAACGGCATCGTCCAGACTCGAACAGCTCCAGGAAGCTCTGAATCACACAAAACAAATACTTTTAACTGAATTCCCAAAGGTGTCTCTATGAAGCCTGACCAACCAAGGTAATGGAACAATTGCTAGAATCGACAAGGCTGCAAGAACGAGCCATAGCCAATTGATAAGGTGTTAATGTCACACTCGCGACCAGCCAACTCCAAAGCATAAAAATGAGGCCAATAACAATTACAAATGGCAGCTAAATCCAACAACAATACGTTAACCACATCTCCAAGGAGCGACGAGCTCTCGAGGCACTATTTCAAGGCGTACTTCATGTCATTCAATCCAATAACCGTCGTTCGTGACTCCAATAAGAATCACACCAACTCCCAGTACCTCCAACACCTTAACACCATCAACATACAACAATAACAACCCAATTTAATATGACAAAGGGGCTGCCCAGAGCCACAGATCCAAAATACCACTTCGTGGCTCAGAAATCCATATAACAATACTAGAACATATAATAATGAAGGAGGGTCATAGGAGGAAGGTTACCTTGACAAAAAGCTTTGAAATACCAAGCTAAACATGCTGTTATAAGGACCCACCACGAGCTGTAACAATATACGGCAAGAAAACACGACAAACATGCCGATAACGATAAGTTCTCCTCGGAATTGATTCTAAAGCTCAAATTAAGAATGAGTCAAGGATTTAGAACCCTTACCTTCCGATAATCAAATGATAATAGCATAACAATATCAGTTCCATGAACTGCCTCTTTGCAGTAGCAACAAACGGAGCTAAAACGACGAGAAAATTGTACCACGATGATGAGCTCGCGACGTAGAGCAACTTTCGTTAAACTTCCGAATTGAAAGGATCAAGGTCCATGGATTATTTCAAAGGTTTGTATCTACTTTTCTATGGTTTTGGTCTGTTTTTATGGGTTTAAAACGAAGGAGAAGCTGATTTATAAAGGCAAACCGACTTAGGATGTGGGCCCCGCTTTGACGTGTCTTTTTGTGCAATCTTACGAAAACATGAATATCTCTCTATTCTGAAGTTGTATGGATGAAGGGTTTAGTGCATTGAAAACTAGACTCGTAGACCTTCGATTTGGTATATTGGTTGCCCACTAACTCTTTATAGATAGGGAGAACCACCCCAAGACATTTAACCCAAATTTGAAGAGAATTCCTTAAAGGAATTTACAATAACTTTTTCCGACTTTTGTTTCGCAACTTGCTTGACTTCAAAACTTATCATACAACCATTTTGCGATTATAATACCTCATAACACATCCTTCTTAGTATATTAGACACTATTAGTCTTACCCCAAAGGCACGGGTTACTTTAAATCTTCCAAACGGGCGAGGTGTTACACGAGGCATCTCTTTAACTCGAACTTTCGAGTAAGGGATTCCTTTGACCAAGAACCTTGGTTTAATTCTTTGATATTACCAAGAACGTTGACGGAAGTCAACGATTTCCAAAGTTGAAGCTCTAAAATGAGCAACGGCCATAAAGACCAAACAATCGGCCCGGGCACCGAACTACCGGTCCCGACAAGCCATAAATGACTTGGGCCGCTACAAGTAATCTCTAATGGTACAAGAAAGGCGAAAATGTGTAAATGACCGGAAGTGTCATTACAACAACTCTTCATATTCCACCCATTTTGAGCCCTTTTTGGCCAATAATAGCGTAATCCTTACGCCCAGAACGCCTTGGGGGCATTGTAAACGTAAGGGGAGCATTCATACTTTGGAAATTCAACAAAATCCAACCAAAGGTTCAAGTTCAAAAACCCACTTGGAATATACTATAAGTTCCTAGGTTTCTACCATATTCATGAGCAAAATCGTGCAAGAAAGTAAGAAAACAAGTAGAAACGAGTCTTACCTAAAAATTTCAACGTCGAAAGCGGGGTGATCGGGAGAGAAAGTGGTATGTTCGGAGGGAATATAGGGAGAATGAAGGGTGAAATCTGTTTTTCCCCTATTTCAAAACTACTGCCAACCGCTATAGCGGTTGACAGACCACTGCAGTGGAAGCACTATGTCGGAATAAAATCCGCTATAGTAGACGGGAATCCGATTTGAGAATGGAAAAGTTCTCTTGGATATTTCAAATTCATTTTCTTCAACATTATTTGAGACCCCAGATTTTTCTTGGGTGCTCAGGAAAGTCACGTGTAATTTTCCTGAAGGAAATTTTCTCCGAGGGAGCCGGATCATCTAATTTCCTTTAAATTAATGTGACTAATTGAGGAAAGGCTGATGATTCGCGTAGGTCCATAAGTTACACGTTCGATTGGGGCAGTAAAAGTCCAGGGCTAGTCTCCCTCATCTTGTCATTATTCCAGGATCGCTCGAGAATGAATGATGGGTAAATTAGTATATGTTGTAATGATCAGACCCGTCGTTACTTTAAGAATCGTGAAGTTGAATTATTTGGGAAACTAATTTAAAGTACGTTTATTTAAGTAGGGTAATGTAGTGGAAAATTTCTGATTTTAGAAATAATCCAGGCTGACATCACCTTGCTATAGCAATAATTATTCTGCTATAGCGGGACCACCATAGCGGAGGGATAACCTCCATAGCGGAGTGACGAGAGGCAGAAGCCTCAAGACGAGATTTAATAAGAGATGCTCTCCTCCTCAATTGGAAAATATACGAGGGTTTCTCCAAAAACCCTCCCAAACTGCTCCAAGGCTAGGGAATCAAGAGGAGGAGGGGTCATGGCTGGAGGGACATGGATTCCAGGACCATCGTTCAGCCGGGAACGCCTTTACAGAGCCAAAAATGCACGGTTGTAGCTGCTTGGCATCCAGGTAGGCTAGGTTTTCATTAGTAGTTAGACCTGTTTACATTCTGTATTCATCGTATAGCGGAATAGAGATTTCATGTTTTAGGCCTCCGGGCACAAAGTCTGGTGGATTTGGTATTAGTTATGAGTGAGCTAAGGATTGGTCAGATTGAACTGTGGATTGATTGTAGTTATTTTAGGCTGTTTATGTTGTCTTGGCATGCTAAAATGATAGGACTCAGGGACTGGGATGTCGGGAAGGTTTGGGGAACCGGGAATTGCAAGGACAACTAAAAGGGTATGAAAGTGGAAAACTCCTAGGTGAGGTTTCGGGAATGCTGAAGGCATGATAAGCAGTCGTTGTTTATCTAAGGGATAATGGGTGGTAACTTATGTTGTTATTATCTATGTATGTTTTAAAATCAATGGGGTTGTTAGATTATGCTAAGAAGGGGAAACCGTTCTTTATATGTAATTAAAGGGTGAGTGTGTTTAGTCTTCGGACAGAGGTCGAGATTAAGTTATATACCCGGGAGAGAGGGTAGGTGATGGCTTACGATTCCTGTGAATGTTGTATATTTTATACTCTTATCTAAGTGTTTGTATGAATTGCATGGCTTAGAAGAATTGTGTGGAATGTCTAAGGGTCCTGTTTTACAGTCTGTGAATTGAACGGTGTGTTGCTTGTTGGTTTACAAGTTGTTTGTTCATTATTTGACTGTGGATTGTAGACATTCGGTTGGTTCGGGTACCATGCTTGGTACTGGTATACTAATGGTTGGCACGGGTACCACGCCTGGTATGGGTATAACAAATAGTTGGCTCGGGTGTCACGCCTGGTACGGAATACTAACGGTTGGCTCGGGTACCACGCCTAGTACGGGTTTATTTTACTGCATCATTGCATTGATATTGTTGCACTGCATTGACTGTTATTAGTTTTGTGAGTGGACCGGGCTGTCTTATTGAATTGTTATATTGGTTGGTGGTCCTTGATTGACCGAAATCCTGTTATATCTGCTGAGTTGGTCTTGGATTAGGTCGGGTTGTCTGTTTAACACTTAGGTGTTGTTTAGATGGGATCCTAGGGTGGGTCCGGGCTATACGACAAGGGTTGTTGTTGGTTATATTGTTGATTGTTGATCATAGTTATAAAGATGGTTTACATGTGGTTGATAAACTAGGGGAATGGCTGGGAGTCTTACATGGTGTGACTAGCGGGTGATATCCTGGGGGAATTGTCTAGGGATCCGGGGCTGGTCTGGGTATTTGTGTGTAGTGGGTCTGGAATGACAGGGTCGGGGCTGTTTTCGATGCATAGTCATGGGAGTTGACTAGGTTAATAGTGAGGAAGTCAGAGTTGGATTTAGCAGTTGGTCTAAGGTTGTGTGACTTGGGAAGTCAAAGGTTAGTGCGACTTGGGAAATCTAAGGTTGTGTGACTCGGAAGTCTAAGGTTGTGTGACTTGGGAAGTCTAAGGTTGTGTGACTTTGGAAGTCTACGGTTAGTGTGACTTAGGATGTCTAAGATTAGCGTGACTCAGAAGACTTGAGAGAGAGGGAGTCGGCAGTGGAAGAAATAGAAAGGGTTGAGGTAAGGGGTACGAGTAGACAATCAGTTGAGATCGGGTCCGGTAAGGGAAAGCGGTGAAGGATGGAGTTATATTGTTTATTTTCATATTTTTCCCTATTCTTCTTATATGATGGTAGGAGTGGATTCAGGTCGATCGATGATGCCTACCAGTACGTGTGGTTATACTGACTCTACTCTTGCTATACCCTTTTGGTATAGTCTGGTTGCAGGGCTGGTGATGTTTCATAGGTACATGGCGATGGTGATCTGCAACAACTTCTGTCCTTCCTCCATGATGGAAGTTGTGTCTCATTGACTTTTCCTTCTTGTATAAATCTTGTAGTAGCTGTTGTATCTGTTTAGACTAGGTTCTAGGGAGGGTAATTTATATTTCAGAATTGTTTTCTATTTTCAAATGTTGTAATAACAAGGTGTTCATAATAAAAGGAAGGTTATTTTGCTACTTTCTATTTTCCGCATGTCACCTGTTGGACGGGTGGTGAGGGTTCGTCTATCTAGGTGGTTAGGGTAGGCGCACGCACGGCCCGGTGGGTTGGATCATGACAGGCATACACTAAAACCAATCTCACAATTAAATTATAATCACCCGGCCTCTCATGAACCATATACAAAAATCACATTTCAAGAATACAACTCGGTCCACTCATGGAACCATCGAAAGAATACATCACTGCAAGTAAAGCAAACCCATATCGAACGTGGTACTCGAGCGGACCATTTTTAATTCCTATATCAGGCGTGGTATCCGAGCCAACCGAATAGTATCCTATACTAGGCGTGGTACCCGAGCCAATCGAATGTCACATAAAAATCCAACAGTCAACCACAATGAACAACAGTACACTTGCAAATCCTATGACAACTAGTTCATTTCACAAGACTATTAACCGAAACTTAGACATTGATAAACCATTTCCTAAGCACGCAACTCATACAATACGAAACAGTAGTACATGAACACATAATGCATATTGGAAAAAGAACAACCATCACCTACCCAACCCCGGGTACATAACTTGACCTTGAAATTCCATCCAAAGACCGAATTCTCACTCGCCCACTTAACACATGCTAGTAGATACACTCACTCCTGAATCTCCCCCTATGACAGAATTACAATATGATAAAACCTCCCCTAGCTTTGGTAATTCAACCATTCTAGTTATTCTACCTTTTTATACCGAATCATTTCCTGAGCTCCCTCTTATTAGTCATTTTAATTACCCAAAGCCTTTCCAGTTCTCCGAACCTTTTCGACTCTCTAGTTCCTGAATTCTATTATCATACAACCCATAATAACCATAAACAGCCTAGCATTTTACAAACCATATCTCAACCCAATCATTATCTAATTCAATCCATCCAAATACAATACTCCCTCAGACTCCGTGCCCGAAAGTCTATACATGGTTTCTCCTTTCCGTCTATATAATAATACAAAATGATGCAGGTCAATATCTACTCAATATAGAGAAAACTTAGCCTACCTGAACACCAAGCAACTGCAAAATGTAATTTTTAACTCTGTAAAGGTGTTCCCTGATGGATGACAAGCCCAAATCCATGGATTTACGTCCTTTTAGCCAGAATCCCTCCTCCCCATGGCTCCCAAGCTTTGGAGCAGCCTAGGAGGATTTTTGGAGCAATTCTCGTCTATTTTTGACTAAAGAAGAGAGAATGGGATTATAAAACCCATTTCTGGGCTTTCTGGTTCCGTCGTTCTGCTATAGCGGATTGCCAACCCCTACTTCAGTACCGCTATGGTGACCTAAATCCCTCTACAGTGGACTCAACTTTTCAACACGGAAAATCTTAAGTAAAATAGTCATAACTTTTTACTTGGAAAACAGATTAATGAATGATCGGTGGTGTTGGAAAGAGGACTCATAGATCTTTAATTTGGTGGGTATTGGGACCCCTAACTCCTTATATTCTAGGAGGAATACTTGTTTGAAGTTTCCCCTAGTTTGAACTTAGCCCGAAACTAAATCGGTAAGGAAACTTTCAACTTAACTTTATGCTAGGAGTTTCATATGACCTTAGTACATACCAAATGTACTCTCATACTAAATAATTAATCCTAACTTTTATTACAAATAAGAGACACTTGCCTTAACCACATATATTTTTAATAACGATGGAACAGGTCGTTATAAAAGATACTAATTTACTCATCATTCGTCCCCAAATGATCTCTAAGGCAGAAGGAAAATAATGAACCAACCTCTTCAACCTTACCGCTCTACCATGATAGCATAATTACTTGAACCACTGAAACTCTCAAATCCCCCAGGTGTACCCAAACTCAACTAAAATTAAATTCAATCTCGCTCCGTCAAGGAATTCTCTCTCCTCCATGAGTGCCCAAGAAATTTGGGGCCTCGTTGAAATACTGGAGTGAAAGAATTTTAAACATAACAAACCAAAACTTAATTTCCATGCCACGAAGAACCACAACTCATTGTGGTGAACCAGTCCGCTATAGCAGTCCGTACTCTGTTATAGCGATACCACCATAGCAGAACTGACCTCTATGACGGTACTGACTGACGTTGACTTTTGATGTAGCGGTAATTTATCCGCTATAGCAGAGGTCGGGATAGCACTGTGTCAACTGTGGTAACGGTTGACACGGGACAAAAACTCATAAAATTTCTCAAAAGTGCCCATTTTACAACACACCTTAATTCTCAATGTTTTGGAATAAACCCTTCACGTCAATCTTGATATCGAGAGTTCTACTTACCCAAATTCATTTTTAAAAAGTCATAGACTAGTGTAAGGTGCCTGGAAAGTCTAAGGTTAAGATGACTTGGGAAGTCTAAGGGTCAGTGTGACTTGGGAAGTCCGAGGAGTCAGGGTACAGGGTCCCCAAGTGTGGGAGTTGACAATAAAAAGGATAGGAAGGGTTGAAGTATGCGATATAAGTAGATGGACGGGTTGAGATTGGGTTGGTAAAGGTGGATGTTGGAGGACGGGACTATTGTAGTTAATTATATGCTTTCCCTTAATTTTATTGTATGATGGTACGAGTGGATTCGGGTCAACCGATGATGCCTACCAGTATATCTATTTGTACTGATTCTACTCTTGATATACCTTCTTGGGTATAGTCTGGTTGTAGGATTGGTAATGTTTCATAGGTACAGGATGACAGTGATCTTCAACAGCTTCTACTCTTGCTCTTATGGTAGAAGTTGTGTCATTTTACATTTCCTTGTATTACTCCTGTAGTAGCTCTTGTACCTATTTAGACTAGATCCTAGGGAGAGTGGTTTTTTCCCCAATTTTAACAAGGTTTTACCGCATTTCTTGTAAAAGGATATTTTCTAAAACAAGGTTGTAAATATTTTCACGTATTTAAATGAGATTATCATATTATTATACTTTGTTTTCTGCAAGCACATGTTAGATCGGGTGGTAAGGGTTCATCTATCTAGATGGTTAGAGTAGACGCTCACACGGCCTGGTAGTTAGGTCGTGACAGATGGTATCAAAGCCTGGGTCATCGTTCTCTCAGTACAAGAGCAAAATGTCGAATAGTGTCCTGCGGATTGGTGTGTTGACATCCACATCTAATCTTTGAGAAGCTATGAAGCATTCTAGGAAACATCTCTCTTCTTTCATTCCTTTTCGTGCGGTTCATTTACTTCTTTGTATGAGTTGAGTCCAATTGGTATCTCTCGATTTCAATTGGTATCTCAATAAGAAAAAGAATGTCATTTTACTCTGACTGTTATGAAACAAGCAAGAGAAGTTAGAACTCAGAAGGTTCCAATTGGTATATGGCCTTAGAGGATATGGTAAGGCATAGATTATCGACTAATAGTCATCCATGGGGAGATTAAAGAGTAGTGTATGTGACTTGAACTGTGATTAAAACTTGAAGCTTGAAATTATGTGAGTAGCAATACTCTTATGACTGCAATTGTTGGTGTGTAACTGCTTACCTTATGATGGATATGTTGGTCGGGGAAGAGTCATAACTTGATTTTATGTACTTTGGTTAGTGAATTTCCATGTGTGTTGATTGGAAATTTCGTGTTATATTTCAAAATGGGACTTACCATTGGTTAAGATGGTAAGGGGATAAGACTTATGACTATAGGGAAATTTCAATTTCAAGACAGTCGGGCTTAGTTGAGAACCATGGGAACAAGGATGTTATTCTTGCATGATAGCGAGAATGTGTTGTTGTGAACAACTTTCTCATGTATTTTGAAATTGATTTTGTGATATCATAATGCTAAATTTCAAACTATGCATTGCGGGGGATGGTCTTGGGGTTATATTGAAGACCGTGGTGAGATTTATGGGGTTAACGTTGATAACCGGAAAAAAGGAAATGGATAAACCTTGCTGAAAAATTCCATTTTTTTGGGCTGCTGCTATTGGGGTCGCCATAGCGGTGTGCAAGCCACTATAGCGGGAGGGGGAGGGCAGAATCCCTATCCTATTTTCTCCAGGTTTTTTTTCATTCTCGGATTATTTTAAATCGCTAGTTGAGTTGTGATCTAGTGCATGAATTATAAGTATTAATATCCATGTGCGATAAAAGAAAATGGGTAGATATGGTATTACTTGGTTGTTATTTTTCTGGAGTAATTGAGACATGTTGAATCGGTAATTGAACTAGTTATAAGCTAGTTGCAAGGCTAAATAAGCATAGCTTGACCTAGGGTGATAACTAAAAAATTGGTTTGTTATAAATGATTGATTGATGAGGGTTAAATGGACTAATGTAAGTGATGGTGGAAAATCTATGCGTTAATGAAACCCATAGTAGTGTATTGGTTAGTGGCTATACTCTAGATGGTCTATTCTTATGTGTTGATCATGGAAGGGTGAAAGGAGTCATAAGGTCGATGTCTCAAAGGGAAGACACGGTGTAGTATTTAGTGATGTAGTATTTGGTGATGTTATATTTGGTATATCATTGCTTAGGGTGTAATTTTCCAGGTTAAGATTTTTCTCGGGTTAGGAGTTAGAATTTTAAGGCTAGGCTAGTCTCGAATGATTTCTGAGCAAGGTATAATCTAGGGCAGTCCGGGTGAAGATTGGGTAATATGTCATGTAGTGAGCTAGTTTACTCATTAACTAAGACACATTATCCAATCCTCACTCAGACTGTCCTAGACCATACCTTGCTCAGGAATTGTCCGAGACTAGCCTAGCCTTAAAATTCTAACTCCTAACCCGAGAAAAATCCTAACTTGGAAAATTACACCCTAAACAATGATATATCGAATATAATATCACCAAATACTACACCGTGTATTCCCTTTGAGACATCTACCTTATGACCCCTTTCACCCTTCCATGATCAACACATAAGAATAGACCATCTAGAGTATAACCACTAACCAATACACTACTATGGGTTTCATTAACACATAGATTTTACACCATCACTTACATTAGTCCATTTAACCCTCATCAATCAATCATTTATAACTAAAAAACTTTTTAGTTATCACCCGAGGTCAAGCTATGCTTATTTAGCCTCACAACTAGCTTATAACTAGTCAAATTACTGACTCAACATGTCTCAATCATTCAAGGAAAATATCAACTAAGTAATACCATGTCTAACTATTTCTTTTTATCGCACATGGATATTAATCCTTATAATTCATGCACTAGCTCACAGCTCAACTAGCAATTTAAAACAACCCAGAAATGAAAAAGAAAAACAAAACCGGGGAAAATAGGACAGAGATTCTGCCCTCCCCCTCCCGCTATAGTGGCTTGCACACCGCTATGGCGACCCCAACAATAGCAGCCCTTAAAAATAGAATTTTTCAGCAAGGTTAATCCAATCCCTTTTTCCTGGTTATCAACGTTAACCCCATAAATCTCACCACGGTCTTCAACATAACCCCAATACATCCCCCGCAATGCATAGTTTAAGATTTAGCATCATGATATCACAAAATTAATTTTAAAATACATGAAAAAACTGTTCACAACAACACATTCCTGCTATCATGCAAGAATAACCCCCTTTGTTCCCATGGTTCCCAACCAATCCCGACTGTCCTAAAATCGGAGCTTCCCTACAGTCATAAATCTTGTCCCCTTACCATCTTAACCAATGATAAGTCCCATTTTGAAATGTAACACGAAATTTCCAATCAACACACATGGAAATTCACTAACCAAAGTACATATCCACAATAAAGTAAGCAGTTACACACCAACAATTGTAGTCATACAAGTCTTGCTACACACATAATTTCAAGCTTCAAGTTTCAATCACAGTTCAAGTCACATACACTACTCTTTATTCTCCCCATGGATGACTATTAGTCGATCATCTATGCCTTACCATAGCCTCTAAGGCCAGATACCAATTGGAATCTTCCCAGTTTTAACTTCTTTTGTTTATTTCATAACAGTCGGAGTCAAATGACATTCTTTTCCTTGTCGAGATACCAATTGGAATAGAGAGATACCAATTGGATTTAACTCATACAAGCAAGTAAATGAACCGCACGAAAAAGAATGAAAGAAGAAAGATGTTTCCTAGAATGCTTCATAGCTTATCAAAGATTAAATGTGGACGTCAACACACCAATCCGCGGGACTCTATTAGATATTTTTCTCTTGTACTGGGAGATTTGTAACCTAGGTTCTGATACCATCTGTCATGACCCAACTACCAGTCCATGTAGGCGCCTACTCTAATGTAACAACTGAATACATCATTATTTTAGAAATCACATTATCATAAAATTTTAGGGATGATTAAAATACGTTTTGTATTAAGCAGGGTTGACGTGATAAAAAAATTGTAATTTTGAAAGTTGGTCTAGGGTGACGTCACTCTGTTATAGCTGTATTTATTCCGCTATAGCAATAGCGCTATAGCGGATGGCCATCTGCCATAGAAGAATGACGGGAGGCAGTAGCCTCAAAAAGCGAAATTAATAAAAGACTTCTCCTTTTCAGTTGGAAAAACATACGAGGGTTCCTCCAAAAACCCTATTAGGCTGCTCCAAGACTTGGGAACCATAATAAGGAAGGATTAGGGCTGAAAGGACGCGAAAAAATAGATTTTGAGATATTTATCCAGCTGGGAACACCTTCACGGAGCCAGAAATTACACTGCATAGTTGCTTGGCATCCAGGTCGGCTAAGTTTTCTTATCGAGTAGATTGACCTGTTTATATTTTTATACTTATTGTATAGTTGAAAAGGGGAATCCATGCTTAGGCTTTCGAGAACGGAGTCTGGTGGAGTGTGGTGTTCGTTATGTGTGAACTAGTTTTTGATTGGAAAGGATTGTCGTGTTGCTATGTTCTGAGCTGTACATGTTTTGGGTATGGAAAAATGATAGAATTCAGGGACTGGGATGTCGGGAAGGTTCAGATAACCATATCTGCTCGGGTTACTAAATGGCTAGATAAAAAGGGGAAATCTTAGATAAGAATTCAAGAAAATGAATATACTAGTAAAGAGTGGTTGAATTGCTAAGGATAAGGGGTATTTTCCCCATATTGTGGTATCTAAGGAGGAGTTCGGGAATTAATGTATCTACTAAATATGTGTTAAAAGGGGGTGAATGGGGGTTTAGTCTTCGTACGGGACCCAAGGTTGAGTTACATATCCGGGGTAAGGGTATGTGATGGTTGTTGATTCTAATATGCATTATCTTTTCACATACTATTTTGTAGTAGTGTATGAGTTGCATGTTTAGGAAATGTTTTGTGAATGTCTAGCTGTTTGGTAATCAGTCTTGTGAAATAAACTTCTTTTGTTTGCTTGTTGGTTTTACAAGTATGTTTTTTTATTGGTTGTGATTGATTTAGACTTATTATGATATTCAATTGGCTCGGGTACCAAGCCTGGTATGGGTATACTAACAGTCGGCTCGGTTACCACGCCTGGTATGGAAATTACTAATGGTTAGCTTGGGTATCACGCCTGGTACGAGAATTTCTAATGGTTGGCTCGGGTAACACACCTGGTATGTGTTGCTTTGATTTCATTACTGTTACCTTTCGATGGTTCCATGAGTGGACCGGGTTATATTCTTGAATTATGAATTCTGCATATGGTCCATGAGAGGCCGAGTGATTTTATGTAAATGTAAGGTTGGTCTTAGGGTAGATCGGGATTGCATGTTTAACATTTAGGGTTGTTAGGGGAATCCCAGGGTGGGTTCAGGCTATGTGGAACGGAAATATTTATTATTGTCTTTGATTGTTGATCATGGTTATAATGTGGATTACATGTGGTTGATAAGCTAGGGAAATGACTGAGAGCCTGGCGTTGTGTGACTAGATGGTATTATCATATGGAGAGTTTTCCAGGGATACTTGAGAGGTTCGTATACTTGTGAGTAGTACCATGAGGGTAGTGGGTCTGGATTGACAGTTCCTGGGTTATTTCTGGGTGTATAGCCATAGGGGTTGACTAGAACAACAGGGTAGTAGTCCGAGTTTAGGCTAGGGGTTAGACTAGTGTGAGGTGACTTGGGAAGTCTAAGGTTAAGGTGACTTGGAAAGTCTATGGTTGGTGTGACTCACGAAGTTCTAGGAGTCAGGGTGCAGAGTCCCGAGTGAGAGAGTTAGTAGCGGAAGGAATAGGAAGGGTTGAGGCAGAATCCATAAGTAGATGGGTGTTGATAGTGGGTCTGGATAAAGGTGAATGTTGGAGGATGGGACTACATTGGTTAATTTCATGCTCTCCCTGATTGTTTTCTTATATGATGGTATAAGTGGATTCGAGTCGACCGATGATGCCTACCAGTACGTGTGTTTGTACTGATTCTACTCTTGCTATACCTTTTTGGTATAGTCTGGTTGCAGGGTTGGTGATGTTTCATAGGTACAGGACGACGGCAATCTTCAACGGCTTCTACTCTTGTTCCATGGTGGGAGCTGTGTCATCTTACTTTCCTTATATTATTCCTGTAGTAGCTCTTGTACCTATTTTAGACTAGGTCCTAGGGAGGGTGATTTAAAATCGTAAAACTGCTTCATTGTGTTCTTCTTAAAGAGGTTTTCCTGAATAAAAGGTTGTAAAGGTTTTTCATGTAACAAAAAGGAAGATTTTATGGTTATATCTGGCTTTTTCGCATTTACCTGTTGAAATGGGCGGTAAGGGTTCGTCTATCTAGGTGTATAGAGTAGGCGCCCGCATGGTCCAGTAGGTTGGGTCGTGACATCTAACCACCTAGATAGACGAAACCTTACCACCCGATCCAACAGGTGCTTGAAGAAAATAAAGTATAACAATATAATAATCTCATTTAAATACGTGAAAATATTTACAACCTTGTTTCAGAAAATATCTTTTTACAATAAATACGGTAAAACCTTGTTAAAACTGGAAAAAAAACATCCTCCCTAGGATCTAGTCTAAACATGTACAAGAGCTACTACAGGAGTAATACAAGGAAATGTGAAATAACACAACTTTCACCATAGGAGCAAAAGTAGAAGCTATTGAAGATCATCGTTGTCCTGTACCTATGAAACATCACCAATCCTACCAGACTATACCCAAAAAAGTATAGCAAGAATAGAATCAGTACAAACACACGTACTGATAGGCATCATCGATCGATCTGAATCCACTCGAACCATCATATAATGAAATTAAGGGAAAGCATGTAATTAACTACAATAGTCCCGTCCTCCAACATCCACATTTACCAACCCAATCTCAACCTATCCATCTACTTATATCGCATACCTCAACCCTTTCTATCCCTTCCGCTGTCAACTCCCACAATCGAGGACCCTGCACCCTGACTCCTCAGACTTTCCAAGTCACACTGACCCTTAGACTTTCCAAGTCGTCTTAACCTTAGACTTTCCAGGCACCTTACACTAGTCCAACCACTAAGTCTAAACCCAAACTATCACTCTGTTACTACTTAAAAGTGTACGGACCTCTCAAGAATTCCTAGAGTAATTCTCAACATGATGCTAATATCCATTAATATACTCCCAACTCCACGTCTACCTTCTAACTCCCATCCCATGGAACAGATTTGACATTCTTTTAAATAATGACAATTGACCAACATTATGACTAGAATATCAATATCCTCTATGGCTTATCAACCACATGTAATCAATTATCAACCATTGATCACACTCAATGACAATAACATATATCCTTTTTACATAGCTCGGACCCACCCCAGAATCTGCCTAACACCACCTAAGTGTTGACATGCAATCCCGACCTACACTAAGACCAATCTTACAATTAAATTATAATTACCCGATCTCTCATGGACCATATACAAAAATCACATTTCAAAAATACAATCCAGTCCACTCATGGAACCATCGAAAGAATACAAGAATGCAAGTAAAGCAAACTCGTATCAGGCATGGTACCCGAGCTAACTATTTGTAATTCTCATACCAGGCGTGGTACTCGAGCCAATCAAATAGTATCCCATACCAGGCGTGGTACCCGAGCCAACCAATAAGTAAACTATACCAGGCGTGGTACCCGAGCTAATCGAATGTCACACAGAAATCCAACATTCAACCACAATGAACAACAATACACTTGCAAATCCAACAAGCAATGATAACTAGTTTATTTCACAAGACTGTAAACTGGAATTTAGACATTCATTAATCATTCCCTAAGCATGCAACTCATACAATACTAAGCAGTAGTACATGAACACATAATACATATTGAAAAAACAAGAACAATCACCTACCCAACCCCGGGTACACAACTCGACCTTGAAATCCCATTCGAAGACTGAATTCTCACTCGCCCCCTTAACACATGCTAGTAGATATACCCATTCCTGAATCTCCCCCTACGACAGAATTACTATATGGGAAAACCTCCCCTAGCCTTGGTAATTCATTCATTCTAGTTATTTTACCTTTTTATACTGAATCATTTCCGGAGCTCCCTCTTATTAATCATTTTAATTATCCAAAGCCTTTTTGGTTTCCCGAACCTTTTTGACTCTCTAGTTCCTGAATTTTATCATCACACAACCCATAATAACCATAAACAAACCAGCATTTTACAAACCATATCTCAACCCAATCATTATTTAATTTAATCCAGCCAAACACAATACTCCTTCAGACTCTGTGCCCGAAGGTCTAGACATGGTTTCTCCTTTCCATCTATACAATAATACGAAATGAAGCAGGTCAATATCTACTCAATATAGAGAAAACCTAGCCTACATGGACACCAAGCAGCTGCACAATGCAATTTCTGACTTCATGAAAGCGTTCCCTGATGGATGACAAGTTTGAAATCCGTGAATTTACGTCCTTTTAGATGCAATCCCTTCTTCCCATGGCTCCCAAGCTTTGGAGCAGCCTAGGAGGATTTTTGGAGCAACCCTCATCTATTTTTGACTAAAGAAGAGAGAATGGGATTATAAAATCCGTTTCTTGGCTTTATGGTTTCATCATTCCGCTATAGCGGACTGCCAACCGTTATCGCGGTACCGCTATGGTGACTTAAATTCCGCTACAGCAGACTCAATTTTTTATTACAAACAGTCTTCAGTAAAATAGTCATAACTTTTTACTCGGAAAGCAAATTAACTAACGGTCGGTGGCGTTGGAAAGAGGACTCAGAGATCTTTAATTTGGTGGGTATTGAGACCCCTAACTCCTTATATTCTAGGAGGAATGCTTGTTTTAAGTTAACCCTAGTTTGAACTTAGCCCGAAACTAAATTGGTAAGGAAACTTTCAACTTAACTTTGTGCTAGGAGTATTGTATGACATTAATACATACGAAATGTACTCTCATACTAAAGAATTCATCCTAACTCTTATTACGAATGAAAGACACCTGCCTTAACCACAGATATTTTCAGTAATGACGGAACAGGTTGTTACAAAATGATATAAGTGATATTTGACATACAAATATATTTGTATGTCGTATGACATACAAATATATAAATATAACTACAAAATTTGTACAAAATCAAGATCATGTATACAAAGATATAAATTCACTAATACATATATATTTTAATTGTACAGAATTGTATAAACAAATGCATTTCAATTATATAAAAATTACAAATAAAAATACATTTGGAGCATGTATACAAAAAAATACAAATTCAAAGATACAACATACATTTCAGTTGTATATGCAAAACCATTCAAATATAAATAATATATTTGTATTCGATGATACATTTATATTTGTATCAAGCAAATACAAATGGTGCATTTGATTTTCCATAGATATAAAAAAAAGGAGTAAAATCCACCATACAGCACCAAAAATACATTTGTATCGGACGATACATTTATATTTGTATCAAGTAAATACAAATGATGCATTTGCATTTGATTTTTTCGTAAATACAAACAAAAAATCTAAATTTCAAAAACGTACATGAAATCTTGTCTATTTTTCTTTCTCTTTCTTCATCAATAGCGATTCGTGATTACTTCTACTGCAATTCAAAGGTTCCCTTGGGAAGATGAAGTACCATGTTCATTTGGGTCATTCACAATCTCAAACATACACAGAAGAAATTGACGCAATTGGTTGTCTTTATTCGTTGCCTTTTTGTTTATAGAAATCATATCAAATTTACCCATATTGCGAGAGAGGCAGCAAAGAAGAGTGGCGAGAAAAGCGAGGAAAAGCAAAAGAACAAATTACACAATTGGTTGCCTTTGTATATTAGTTGATTTGGGTAAATGAGAGAGAAAATAAATTAGAGAGAGAGTGGAGTTATATTTTTCTAAAATGGCTCCTGATATTAAGGAAATTACTTAACATTGCAGATCTGCTATGAAAACTCAAAGATTAATTAGGTATAATAATTTTTATAGCTATGTATAGTAAATACATAGCCATATTTGTCATTCTTGTCATAGTGAAGAAAATTAAGGTCTCTCATCAAAGTTTGACTTTAAGCCATTAATAATATTGAATTGTCCCTGCTCATTCACATGTAATCTGTCTTGATTCAACAGAGACCTCACAAATTTGTCCTTGGAATACACTATTATTAAACCCAAAAACACAGTGTGTCATACAAATTAAATTGTGTTATGCTACAAAACTTTTTACCTTTCTTTCCTATTTCCACTGAACTCGATTCAATTCATCCAATCTGATTCTGAAAGCAACATCATCAATTCTTAATATGATATTGTGCAGTATTTCAACAAAACATATGATGCAACGTGAAGATTGGTCTTTGTCAATATATGCATCTCAAAATAATGGCTTAGGTACGCATGCATCTCACATTATTGCTTAGAGTAACTTGATTGTCATTCATTGCATCTAAATCCAAGGTACGAGACTCGAGAGGCTTGTGAAACTAATTAATTTCCATGTATGCTCTCTTAATAATCTCTCTATCTCTCAAGTTTAGCGGTACGTAAGGTCTGTGTATACTTATCCTTTTCAGATTTTACTTGTGAAGTACACTGAATATATTATTGTTATTGTTGCTCTCTTTATATTAAGAGAACAAGACAGACAGGTTTGCATGTGGAAGTACTAATTAATCACTACTTAAAAACAGGAATTAGCAACGGATCTATAGCTAAACAGTAAAATTGGTCGCTTATTCTATTTAGCGATGGATTATCACAAAAGTTTACTAGCTGCGAGCAATTTAGAAATGGATTAGTGACGAATTCCATAGTTAATTTCAATTTTTTTTTTTTTTTGTGAATCTCCATGCATGCTCTCTTAAATTTTCCTGAAGAGGAAAACTTACATAGATATGTTATATTAAGAAAATATTTATCATTTATAGTAATAATATATTTTTTCACTGGACACTTATAATACAGTTTGAATGCATATTACAGAGAACAATTTATAAAACACATATAATACAAGTTTTATTTATGGATAATATAATTATCACACACTTTAATACACTTATAATACATTGTGTCAATTTCTTACCAAACAAACATAATATATTTTAAAACACTTATAATACATCTATATTATATGCATAATTCACTTTTAATACATAGTGCAAATTAATCATAGTATTGCTATGTATTGCTACAGATGGTGATAAATAAAAAGTATCATTAAAAATAGTATTACCTCCGTTTTAATTTGTTTGGCCTACTTTCCTTATAGTACGTTTCAAAATTAAAAGAATGTCTCTTTTCCTTTTTAGCAACTCTTCAATTTCAACTTTTCACCTGACATGATTAAGACCACAAGACTAAAGAGCATTTTGATATATTTGACATATATCTTTAATTTTTAACCATAAGATTCAAAAGTCTTTTTTACTTTCTTAAACTCCGTCTCAAGTCAAAATAGGTCAAACAAATTAAAACAAAAGGAGTAATTATTTATTAAAAAAGTACTCACCCAAATAAAAAAGTACTCACTCAAATAATTCTTTCTGAAGGGCACCAAGTATCTTTAAACTTTAGCCACCCCATTTATTGTTAATAAAAAATAAAATAAAATGGAAGAGAAATTAGAAGAAGATGGAGCACAAAAAAGAAATTCTTTGTTCGTCTTTTCCTATATTTCCTAGTAAATAATTTTATTTCTCCAAAAACTAAGTCAACTAAGAAATAATAGACAACACTAAGTTTTGGCTAGTGCATGCAATACAATTCTGTTTTCACTTGGTTTTGGAACTGTACTTTAAAAAAAGCCAAATATATATTTGGTGATATATATTGTGATAAAAATAAAAATGTCGTAAAAGATTTGAAATCGAAGAATCAAGGAGGACTGTTATGTTTTTACTAATTCCTTTAATTAGTTAGAAAAAATTGGCAAAATGGAAAATAATACATTGGTTTATCTTGCAAATGAATAATGATATAGCAAGACAAATTTCAGAAAAAGAAAAAAAAACAGATATAGCGTTAAATTTAAGGAAAAACTACATAAATAATCAAACATCCTTACCCTAATTACTAAATATCCCAATACTTTAAAATAATTATATTTATCCTATTAAATTGAAATTACATGGTTAAAAAACTGTATCCACCACAATCCCTAAACAAGGGCCTAAAATCACTCAACTTGTATCTAAAGGCAACGGTTGTTCTCTCTCTCTAATCGTTTTCTCCAAATCACGCCTTCAACCAAGGCTCCATCTTCCACAAGATCTTCCTCCACTTTTCAAAAAAAGTTGGCGCTTGCTGGATCATAATCTTCCATTGTTGAGGTTGGTAAAATTCATTTTTCAACTTTTACTATAGTTTAGTTCTAAGTTATCATAATCTATAAGAGCAATTACTTGATAACGAATTAACGATTGCCTTCATGGATAACGAATCAAATAACTTGATAATACCAAGTAACCAACAATGGCCTTCATTTGATTTAGGTATATCTCAAATGGAGAACAATGAAGTGCCTTCTCCGACCTTTGTTCCGGCTGTTAGAGACTTTGAAGAAGAAGACTTTGCTGAAAATAGATCCAAATTTAGAAATGATCAAGTCAAAATGAATGAATTGCACAAAAATTTGGAATCAAGAACAAGGGACTCAAACCCAGATGACAAAATCCCCAAAGTTAAAGTTCCAGATTGCAAAGTTCAGGTAATGAGTCATAGTTATCAATGTTTCTTTTCATGTATCCCAGGTAACATATATCCAACAATACATGTATCCAACGCCAATTGTTATTAGTTTATTCGAGAATAATGTTACTTGTCGTTGGGATCTTGTTAACATGTATCCAATTATGTGAGTTAACCTGGGGGATTTGGTTATCTGGGTTTGTGATTTGTTGATTAGGTGTATCCTCAACTTGTTACCATGTATCCAGTGTTATTTTCCATGTATCCAAGTATACATATATCTATCTGAGTTGTAAATGTGTAACTTTTGTAAATTTAAAGTTTCAAATCAAAACAAAGCAATACGTATCCAGGGATAACATTGTAAGCAAATCTTGTGTTACATGTATCCAGGATTAATCTTGTGCTTGTCACAAAATTTCAGCATATGGATGTCGTATTTTATTACCTGCGCAAGAAGGTCAAGCTTCAGTCAACCATCAGTTACAGATACACTACTGGAATGTGCTTATTTAAGCTGATAATCGATGACATATACCATAAGTATCAATCAGAGGACTTGAATATAAGTGCTGCTACGCTAGATGATTCAATGTGCTCTTACATCAAGGGTTTGAGGATTCCAGCTGGTTTACCATGGCATTCTGTTGATGAAGTTTATATTCCAATGAATTGCAAGGGGAAGATACATTGGGTTCTTGCGGTTGTAGCGTTAAGGGACAGATGCATACGGGTATATGACTCGTACATGGTAGCCGGGCACAAAGTTATTGTGCTGGAAGAAATTAAAAAGTTTGCCACCCTGTTGCCTCATTGGTTGTCGCTCAGCAATTTTTATGACAATACTGATCGCACAGACTGGTTAAAACTGGAAGCATACAATGGAAAAACAGACCAGGATTCATTTGACATTCATTGGGTCAGTGACATAGTTCAGCAAAAAGGCGGTAGTATGTACGTATCTTCCATCTTTTTTTTTAATACATTGTCACAATTAACGATTAAAATAGTCATTTTCTCACACCATTAAAATATGTTTAGGGATTGTGGAGTGTACGTAGCATCAGTTGCAGAGTTTTTGAGTGATGGAGAACAGATTCCTTCCTCCAACTTTGATGTAAAACTTCAGCGTGTCAGATATGGTGCACTTTTATGGAACTACGGCGGCCCTAAAGCGAGTTCTGGTTTGATCAGTGACAATGACGATCCACCAAAGCCACCACGTTGGCCCATCAATCCAGATGCCCATGACATATTCAATGTTGATTAGCTTTTCAAGGGTTTTGGTGCACTTTTAAGTTTCAAGTACTAAGATTAGCTCATCTATTTTCGTATTTAGGTTTAATGTAATAGAGATACAGTTTACTATCTATTACAAATGTCTACTTATGAATACTTTATTTTTTTATCGGATATGGGTGAATGTTAAGTATGTTAATACAGCATGTTTTTTGTACTTACTTTTTCATGGTTATCATACATGTATCCAATGGTACCATGTATTCAAATATAGTCCTAGCTCATTGTTGTTTAAATGTGTATCCAATGATATTGTTAGGTTCACATAAAGATGTTGTTACCATGAATTTTAATGTTACTTGTTGTTTAAGCTCTAACTGAACATGTATCCAATAATATTGTACAATGTATCCAAGCTTCTATTCATGTACAAAAGCTTAATTTCATGTTCTTTCCATGTATCTAATTGTACAAAATTAGTTGATGATTTAATGTGTATCCAAGTATTTTTGGTGCCTACATATATCCAATGAGATCTAAACATTGGACATGTATCCAACAATATTGTACAATGAATTTGAGCATTGGTCATGTATCCACGCATTGGACATGTATCCAATAGTAGTAAAACTTTGGATATGTATCCAACAATATTTTTTTACAGTGTATCCAAGCTTTAATTCATGTACAAAAGTTTACTTTCATGTTCTTTCCGTGTATCCAATAGTACAAAATTAGTTGTTGATTTAATGTGTATCCAAAAAAAATCTGTGCCTACATGTATCCAGTTAGATTAAGACATATATCCGAGTTTACCAGTTAATATACATTACTCCTATTTTTAACTGTTCTTTTATTCAAGGTGAGAATTATTTAGCGACAGGTAATATTTGTCAACAGATAAATGAATTTACTGGACATGATTTTATACCAATTACTGTTATCATGCATCCAAGTTTACAAACTTAAGCCTTCAAAAGAATAATCAGGTTTATAAGGGGCCATTGGATACATGTTAACAAACATCTTAGACAAAACATATATGTTTAAATGCTCAAAAAAAGATAAATAAAATAGTCTATAGAACAGACTATCTATTAAAAAAAATTAGTTTATGAAGCTACAGAACATAAAAAATTTTAAAATAGATCCTTTCACTTCTTCTTTGGAAAATAGCTATAACTACGCCTGTTATGACCTTTACGGTCACATCTTCCACAACAATTATTGCTTTTTGAAAGCGTTTCACTGGACTTCTTATGTCTCCCTTTTTTGGGACGTCCGGGTGGCCTCCTGTACATAGGTGGCAAAACCACCTCGGCTGAAATACTTTCTGGTATCTTCCACTCCTTTTGGTCTGGTAGTGGACAAACAGACAGCTCATATGTCTTCACGAGTGTTCCCGACTTGTAGTAATCTGAGCAGTAAGGTCCAAAATCATCAATATTTTTGCTTTTCAAAACAGCAATTGCATGTGGACATGGTAGCTCATCCAACTGAAACCTTCCACAACAGCACATTTTTCTTTCTAGGCAAACAATGTACTTTCTTCCATTGACACTTACTGTGTATAAGAATTCAGATGACGGTCTAACCTGAAAAAAACATAGGTCAAACTATCAAATTATCTCTAATCGAACTAAATTGTGTCAGATTCATTATTGAAACTAAAAAGAATTTGAACTTAATGAGTACAAACACATACCGTCATTCGTGGCGATTCACTCTCGTTTAGTACTAGCATTTGTTGAAATTTACCACATAACGGAGTTCCCGTATATTTAGCTTTTGCACCATTACTGCAATTCCATTCACCAAATAATATTCGCGTTTTTTTAAGAAAATCAAAAATAGGCAGTTTTCGTGCATCAAATAAACACCCATTGATACATTCCGCTATATTGGAAGTCATAATCCGCCCTCTATTTATTGGCGCATGCACTCTTGCCCATTTCTCGTATCCGGCTTCAAACAAATAATCTTTCACTCTATGGTCCATCTTGTCAATCTTTCCAATAAGATAATCAAAATCGTCTACCTTGTATGCTTTTACCATCGCGTAATACACATCACTTAGTCTATCTCTGCTTTTTCAAAAATTCGTGCAGACGTTCTTCCAAAGATGTCATATGCACGCATAATGTGGTATAGTTGGAAACACTCTGCTAACACTCTTAATTATGCTTTCATTACGGTCTGACACCACATACATGTTTGGACGCTCACTAAAGGCACCTTTAAATTGTTCAAAAAACCACGTCCAGGAGGCATCATTTTCAGTGTCGACTACGCCATACGCAAGTGGTAATATGCAGCCTCAAAAATAAATTAATGTTAACTTCAAAATAGAAAGTAATTAACTGCACAAAAATTTACTTCTTTTGATAGGAATGTGTATCACACCAAAAATAAAATTAAACACGTATCAACATGTTTATCAAAAAAAAATTCAAAATACATCCTTTACCTGCACCATCCAGAGTACTTGCAAATACAAATGTCCCCTGGTATGCCCCTCCCATGTGAGCCCCGTCCACAACGACTACTGGTCTACAATATTCAAACCCTCTCCTCATTGGATTCAGTGAAATGAATATATACATGAACTCATCCCTCGGGGACTTATGCATACGTAGGTACGAGATTGGATACACTTGGTCCAGCATGTACAAATACCCAGGCAACTGCTGGTAACTATCCGTCGGATCCCCCCGCACCATCTTCATAGCCCGCTCCTTGTCACGCCATGCCTTCATATAATTAATGTCAACTCCTAGGTCACATTTAAGGTCTTCTTGAATGTCCTTTGGTGAGATTTTCCTTTTATGATTGACACACTTTGGCGCAACTAATCCACCAATGAATCTAGTAGTTGCCTGACGTTGATTGAACACCTTATCCTTCAATTGACAAGTGTGCACATCATCGAAACTTCTCACCAAAAAAAATGACGAATTGTTAAGACTCGAAGATCTGAACGACCATTGACATTCTTCATAGTTACATATCAGGTAACAGCTGCACACAGAGAAATACTAGTTAACTAAATAAATCTATTACTTAACAAAATGTATATATTCGTTTTAAATAACTGGAATGCGCAAAATTAATTAGTGTATATCTTTTATAAGTAATATACACTTTTTTAAGAAAACACACTCTATTCTAACCAAATGAATGACAGAAAAATGCAGATGTCTATCGCAATCATGTGTGTAAATTGCAGCCTCGGACTATTATATCTATTTTGTAATTCAAATATTGTGTATCTACCAAATGCTTGGCTGCATGAAATACATCAAATATAATTGGATACAGATAAAATTAGAAAGTTACCTGGATACAAGTCCACAAAAACATAATAGGATACACGAAAAATTCGAATTTGATAGAAATATACCTAGATACATGTTGATATGATTGGATACATACAAATATCTATATACTTGGATACACATTAAACAGTACATGATTACAGAAACAGAATAAAGTTCATTTTTAACAATGTGGATCGACCATATCTAAGCATTAAAGATAGATACAATACTGTTCAAGAGAACTAACCTTTTCTTGTCTGATCTTTCGGTTCTAAACTGATATCGATTAACAATTGCATGATTTGCCATCACCGACACAAGTGTGTCTTTATCCTTATAGAGTTGGTCAACTCTTACAACTTTGTGATTACAGTCTGTAATCACATGATCAACATCCATATCCATCACACTTAATGAATCAATGTTACCATCACCCGTTATCGCAAGAACACCACTTTCAGACCCTTCTATACATGCAATTGCTCTCGTATTTGGTTCGTAGGCAATTTCCCCAAACATGCTGTCAGCGACTGATTTTTCTTGAGTCGTTAATATCAATGGATACACCCCAAAATTCGAATTCTTCTTCTTCAACTCCATATAAAGTCGCATTCCCATATTATTTCTGATCTCTATTGCCGATTCATTACCCTCAACAATGTATCTGACTTGTATATTGAACTTCAATATATCTATCTTCAAATGATTCGAAATCGTTGAAATAAGAACTTCATAGGAATCATAATCGTTCAAAACAATACCATCACTTTTGAATTTATCGTACACATTAGATGCAATCCACGTTCCAGAGTGCCTAAGCAAGATCGTTATTAACGTCATGCTTTATCTCGATAAAAGATGAGGAAACCTTTAGCTGTTTTGCAGTATTAGCGTTGGAAGATGCAAGATGAATGAGAATTCTTCCAGAAAGTGAGTTTGAAACCTTTATCGGTTCTCTAGTCGTTTGAGGGAACTAGGATACTGCATCATCGTTTGTAACTGATTGAAGCTTGATTTACTCCTCATTAATTGTAAATCTGTTATTTCCTTTTAAAGTGCCATAATAGAAAAAAACATTTACCATTAATGAAGAGATTATATGTATCCAGGGTACAAGAAAATACAAAGGATACAACCTTTCCTTTTTTAAACTACCGAGGAAAATGTTTAATTTTTTAAAGTAGTGGGATAAAACGTAATTAGCGATCAAAGTACTGTGTTTTATTATGTTGTTTACACTAAATTTAAAGACATTGTCTTTGAATGATTACTTATCATAGAATTTTTATGAGACAATTATTAGTATTTTTTTATATATATTTTGAAAACAAGCAACGTGCAAAAGTATGATGGCAACATTATTATTGAAATAATCAGCTTATCAAATAAGTAGAAGACCCATAAGACATGCCCCGAGTTTCATTCTCCCTACTATAAAAGAAAGTCAAGAATATATTCGTCCCATAGACAAAAAAAATAAAAGTAAAAAAATACTTTTAATTTTTTTATATTCAATTAATCAAAATATTTATTTTCCTTCAAAAATCAGGAAAATAACTTATTCAATAGGAATTAGAAAATAAAATCCAAAAGTGACATTTCATAATTGTATTTTTCACACTAGCATCTTATTGGTTCGATTTAACCCAATCAATTAATTATATTCAAATTTGGTATAATTATATATAATTAAAAATGAGTCTACGTCTTGTTTACAAAAACGCTGCAATAATATTTTAAAAATTAAATCACTTATGAGATAATAAATATTTCAATAATAAATACGTATCAATTAATAATTCATTAAAAATGATAATTAACCTGCTATTATGTGATTTAAGTAATTTGTGATAATTACAAGTAGTTAGATTATTATGTATGTAGTCACGTGAGTGAGGTAGTGGCGCCGCAAATCAATGATTTTGTACCAAAGCTCTAGCTGTACACGTGGGATATAAAATCTCTTCTGCAGTTTGCACGCCGCAGCCACCTGATCTCCGCCGTACCCTCCGCCGCAATCTGCCTATATGACTCACTTTTTTTTTATTAAATTAAATTTATTAATTATATTTTAAAAATTTAAATTTGACTACTATTACTTTATATAGATAATTTATTTACAAAATAAAGTAATACGATCGTAAAGTGAAAAATCGTTAAATAACGTAAATACTCTTTACTTCAATATTAATATCGGGAGATATAATTTTGTATATCTTTTATTTAAGATCACAAGCTTTAAATTTATTTATTTTTTAAAATTTAATTATCAAAAGCAGATAAATAAATTAAAGTGAATGGAGTATTAGTTTTTTAATTGCATCGAAAGTTAAATTTTTAAATGATCACTGAAAGATAATTTGATGAAAGTTGAATTTGAAGTAATTAAATTGTAGTCTATCCTTTTCGTTTCACGTTTGACATATTTGGCAGTAAATATAGGCATGCAGCATTTGATGTTATCATGATCAAAAGTGAGCTCCACATAAATAATCATATCATGTAAAAGTAAAAACTGAAATGACATAAATATCGCTAAATTCAATGCCAATTCCCTTAAGCAATTTCGTGCTACGCACGGGCCCAATGTTAATACTCGCAAATTGTAAGATATGCCTAATTTAGATATGTATACATTATTATTTTATTTAGATCAATTAATTTTTTAGATACACATACATTATTTTATTTAGATCAATGAAATTCATATAAGAATATACACAAAATTATGTGCCAATACGGGTCCAATATATGTTACATAGATAGAATTTTTAAATTCACTAAATTTAGTATACGTTTTTTGTATAATTATTGTGATTTATAATACTTTTTATGTCATTTTATCTCTTTATGTGACACTAATACAATTTTGAGAGTCAACAAAAATTTTATATTGTGATTTATAATATCTTTTACGTAATTGTCAAATACATAACATAATATTTTGATCAAATATATAATACATTAAAATAAAAAGTAAGACAAATAAGTTGAAACGAAGAAAATATTAAATTTTTTGAAGTGGAACCTTGCAAGCAGATAAGTCTTAATGCCAAAACAGGCATGTTGAAGACCCGCCTGCTTTGCCTCTTATTAGAGATAATGCACCAATCCTTGTTGACCATTGCAACTTGCAACAAATAAAATGTTGTCTATTTTACTCTTTGGTTTTTTTTAATTGAAAAAATGTCTTATGATAGGATGATTGAAGCATATTTACTAGCTTGAAAATGATGAGCAAGTTTATAACGATTTACCACCATATGCTAAGTTACAAACTCTTCAAATTTTTTAATTAGTACTTAGGGTGTATTTGGTCAGAAAGGAAAATAAATTTATTATTTACTTTTATATTTAATAAATAAATGACATGAGAGAATTGCTCAGATGGTAAGTACTAATCAAAAAAATATGTTTAATAAATAAATAAAAAATATAAATCTCAAAAATATTTTATTAAAACTATGAAAGTGGGGATGGAGAGGCTCTCGGAGGATAGGAGTGTGGAGGCAGTGGCGGATCTAGAGGGTAGGAAAGCTCATACACTATATTTTCATTTTTCGAACCCTTTAATGAATATTCATTCACATAGAATAAATCGGATGTGGCTCCTCTCCATTTCTCTTCTCTCCATTTTTCTCAAGTTCTAGCTTGGATTGGATTGGGAACACATTGCATAAATTAAAATTAATGGGTAAGATTTAAATTAAAGACTCAACCATGGTTTAAATAATTATTTTCCTTTTTTTTAGTGATAATTTTTTCCATCCTTTTTAACCATTTTTTCAAATTTATACTATATCATCTTTTGCCTGTATCGACGCTAGACTTTTTTTTTAAACAAAATTTTAACTTTTTTTTCATTTCAAAATATTAACTCAAAAATAAATTTAAAATAGACGTAAGTTATCAATTAAAAAAATAAAAATAAATATAATAAGACGCAATAAAAAGTAGTAGGAAAAGAGGGATTTTTTAAAAAAGAAATTTTATGGACATGATAATATATTTTGCTATGATTGTGCGATTACTATAATTTTATTGTGAACTTAATTTAAAAGATAATAAAAAGATTAATTTAAAAAGAAACTAACAGATAGATTTTACGTAGAGAAAAAAATTAGGAGAGAATTTGTTTTTCCTATATTTATAAACAAGATAATGTGTCGCTAAGATTGTGGGATTATAATAACTTTTTTAAATCAAATATATTTATTATCTAAACTATGATTAGTGATTTACTTTGGGAAATTAAATCTTAACCATTAAATTTAGAAAAAATTACACTGTATGAATATTGAGATAAAATTATACACGTCTCTACATTTGTGTACGGTAATATATAAAGTTGTATAAAGTGATATAAAGTGGTATAAAGTTGTATAAAATTGTATATCGAGTAAAAATGGACTATGCGGGTGTAATTATTTGTATGGGCTGTAAATATAAATATTTTTTTTAAATGGTATAATTTTAAAAATATCCCATAAATTTAACTTATGTCATGTGTCACTAGTCCAAGTAAAAACTTGGGGAAAATGGAGGAAAGAGAAATGAAGAGGAGCCAAGAATAAATCATAAGGGACCTGAGGGGAAACCCTTGCCAGTGGAAAGCGGTGAAGATAAATAGATAATTAATATAAAATATTATTTATAGAATTTATTTTTTCTTACTTTTAGTAGGAAAATTAATTTCTTTATTTTAAGAAATTTGTTTACCTAAAGTATATTGTTTAAAAATTTTAACCAACTAAACATAATAAAATTGATCTGATTTCAGAGCAGAGCATTCATGCTGAACCTATTGCGAATTACTGCATAGGCTCTATGACTTCATGATTATAACACATGTAGTTAATTATTTTTAATTAACGCAGAACATTAGCCGTTTAATTAAGTGGAGATTAGAATAAATACCAACTAAATTCCCTTATCATAAAAGCATAAAATGGCAAAAATGCTAGGTCCTCATAACACTACCACAAGCATTTTTAATCTGTTATAACTTGTGATTATAAGATGCTAATGAAGATGTTAATATTATCACTAATCACTTCATTCATTAAAAATAATCATTATCATGTGGTTGTGGTTGTTGGTGATCTCATTAAAAGAGTTAATGAAACCCCATTTATTTATACTTAAGGATAATAATACTTACAAAATCATGTCACCAAAGTGAAGTCAATGCTAAAAACAAAAGCCAAAAATGAATTGGCCAATTTCTATTTTCCACAAGCAGACATGATAATATGTGACTACACCATGACCCTTTGCAATTAAATTATTAAAAAATATATTTGAGTATTGCCTCTTTTATTGTATCATAAATTAATGTCCAAACATTGCACTTGCCTATCAAATTTTAGAACTTCTGACTTTTAATTTTTGAAATATAATATTCACATACTTCTTCCCTCTCCATGACAACCCACAACCTTTACATTATTGTCTTTGACAAATTTTTCAAAATTCTCCTCAGCCGGCGTTTGGATATGTTTATGGTTCTCAACTTCTACTATTTGAACTTGAAAGATAATTTTTAGAAAAAAATGTGAGAGTAGTGTACAAATAATTACACATATTTGTTAGAATAAATGTTTCAATTAATTTTAAAACCATGTATTTAATAAAAGTTTTTGATTTCTAAAGTGAATGAATATGAGTTGGAAAACTACATTCTTTTATTTAATTTATACGTTTTAAGTTTTTGAAAGATACATCTTACATGAACTTATTAATAACTATTTAAAACTCTTGTCTATCAAGAATTTAATTTATCCTATAAAATAATGTTTTTTTCTTTGAAAATGCAAATACTTTAAAAACGCTTACCGTTAAAAGTATATTTGAGAGACGACATTGATCAAAAGATGAAATTACTTATTCAAGAATAGAAGATTAAATTTTCAATGCTAGTTATTGTGTGGCTTGTGAATTAAATCCCAAAGATAGAATTGTTATTTATTTTTTCATCAACTCATCGGAAAGATTCCGACTGTTTATCTTCCAGAAACGTCTTAATTGCCTCTAGCCAAATAAATTTGCTTTTGAATTTCTTATATTATTATCATCCTTGTTCTAACAACATTATTGTCCTCTGTATAAAAATCTATTAGTTGCTACAAGGACTGAGCTAATTAAACTTAAAATCATAAAAGAGTTTATCTCAATGAACCTCTTAAAATCTAACCCAAAAATAGTAGCAGAACATAGTGGATCAAAGATTTATATAAACAGTATCAATCATTAGGCATAAAGCAAGTTAGTTATTCGCATAACTAATGCAATACTTAAAAGAATATATTTGAATAAGTGAAATGAAATAAGTAGAATTCTTACTAATTTGAAACAGGGACATATAGTAAACTGTAGTATTTAAAATAAACAGTAGCCTTAAGAATTTCAATAAAATTCATAAATTAATTTCTTTTTTAAAAGCCACAAATTTAGGCATGGAAAACAATGAAACAAAAATAAGTAAAGACAAATAGAAATAACGGCCATGGAGCAGCCAGTGTGAAATTAAAAGACCTGGTCAATAAACGTATAACAGAATTTATCAAGAGAGAGTTGAATAAAAACTGACAGATGTAAGCTTGGAAATCACACGAGTCATTAGCCATCCAAATGTCGACATCTTATTGGCTACATATCCTAGTTTGAAGAATGCTTAGATAAGAAATGACCGGTAGATGAGTAACAAATAATCCTCCCTCCTAACTTTTTTTAGGCAAAAGTCTTTCCCACTCACTCGATACATCAAATAATTGATATAATCCGACAGAGATAAAATTAAAATTTAAAATTTTATCCTTTTAATGTTATTTGATTCTATATCAATAATTTAATATATTAAATAAAATTTTAATACTAATATTTGTATTGAAATTGTTCAATCTGCTGAATTCATACTCCCGTCCTTGTAACTCAATTTTTATGACATAATATTTTTCTTTTATTTAAGACGGATTTGCTTTTATTTTTATTTAAATTGTTTATAGCTCACAATGTTGCTTTTTCTTCTTGATTTTTTTTTAAAAAAAAGAAGTGTGAGAAATGAGGGGGGGTTAAGGAGGTAAACACATTGGGAGAAAGAGGCTATAAAAGGAGACATATGAGATATGGTGTTTAAACATAAATTTTTAATATTTAATTATGATTAATAGCATGGATATTAAATTACGTAACTATAATAAATTTATATTTTTTGTTGAATAAGTATTTATCCAGAGAGACACAGTTTAAATTTGAAACTTATCGATTTCAAGATTTAAGCCTCCTTAAATTATTGAGTTCTACTTTGATAATTTGTAATACCTATTAATAAATATAATACTTGCACTAAAATTACTGAGTTCAGCGAACCCATACTCTAGCTTCATCTGTGTAACACATTTTTTATGCATGATTTTACTTTTAATTCATCTAACAACATGTCTAGTGTAGTCCCACAAAATGTGATTCGGAATAGTAGAGTGTATGCATACCTTACTTTTACCTCACCCATGAGGTAGTGAAACTGTTTTCGATATACCCTCGGTTCAAAATAAAATTAAAGCAATTTAAAAAAAGATTTAATGAAAATATAAGAGACAATAGAGAGTAACAAAAATAACAGATAGTAGCATAATTCGTCTAAGAATATTTCAATTAGATGATTTATGACTTTTTATAGCTCAACAAAGGGAATAATGAATTAGGAAAAGAAATTGGGTCAAGGAGGAGAGCGTAAAAAAAATACTATTGAAAAGAAGTGTGAGAAACGAGGAGGGTTAAAAATGTAAAAACAATGTGCAAAAGAGGCTATAAAAGGAGAGATATGAGAAGATAAAGGGCACACCAAAAAAGAAAATAGTGAGGCTGAGAGAGAGAGATAATTCATCTATTTCTCACACCTGCACACACCACACACAAAAATTAAGCACTATTTTTTCAAAATTCTTCAGTTTTCTTTAATTTTTATTTTCTTTCCCCCTTCTGTTTCATCCCACTTCTTTAATCCCTTTCTGTTAACAATCTGTCTTTCTAGAAGAATTCTTGATTTTGGGGTTTGTGTTTTTGAGGATTTTTTCAAATTTAAAGAATGCAAACTTTTAGACAAAGGTTATAATTTCTTTAAAAGCCAGGTGTTTTCAGAATTGAGATATTTTTTAGTAAATTTGTAGAGTTCATTCATTCTTTTTTTTTTTTTTTTTTTTTTTTTTTCAGCAAAAAATCAGCTTAGAAGGCTTATTAGTTGTCCCTCAAAAAGTTGATTTTTTATTTTTTAAATCACTGGACAAAAAGAGTTGTTATTTGAAGTCCTCTTTTTGAATCCACTTGTTTGTAACTAATCACTTGTTCTTTTATTTGATAAGAAACAGGTTAGTCTTTTTAATTTGTTTAATTATTAATTAAATTTGTGTTTAGATCTAGCCATGACTACTACGATGGATTTTTGGACTAGTACACTTTTAGATCTTAACTCATCAAACTCTTATAAAGGTGGTGGTGATCTCATGGAAGCACTTGCACCTTTTATCAAAAGTGCTTCTTCCCCTCTTAATTCTCCTTCTATTTCACTTTCTTCTCCCTCTTCCGATTTTCAATCTTTTCCCCCTATCTCTTCTTCCCCTTCTCCTTCAACTTCATATCCCTATGATTCATTTTCTTCTTCAACATTTCAGCCCAATATGAACTACGATGGTTGCTCCACTTCCACAATGATAAACCCTACTTTTTCACAAGGGTTTTTGGACTTGGAAGCGGAGCAACCGGGCTCAATTGGGGTGATTAATTACAAACAAGCCCAAGTTCACCAGATTCAAGCCCAAATCAATCTCCGCAACAACCATCATCAACAACAGCAGCAAATTATGCCAGTTGCAGCTGCCGCTTTCCAGCATAATCAGTATGCTTCCTTTTTAGCACCAAAGCCGGTTCTTATGAAGCAATCGGGCTCACCTCCGAAACCCCCAAAGCTCTACCGGGGAGTTAGACAACGCCATTGGGGGAAATGGGTGGCAGAGATCCGATTGCCTAAGAACAGGACCCGGCTTTGGCTTGGTACCTTTGACACCGCTGAGGAGGCCGCCTTGGCATATGACAAAGCGGCCTATAAACTCAGAGGCGACTTTGCTCGGCTGAATTTCCCCCACCTCCGTCACAACGGCTCGTTAATCGGGAGCGAATTCGGAGAGTACAAGCCGCTTCACTCCTCAGTGGATGCTAAGCTTCAAGCCATTTGTCGAGACATGGCACAAGGGAAGAGCATTGACAGTAAAAAGAAACGGAAAGTGTCTTCCAAGGTGTCGGTGCCGGAGAAAGAAGAACCGAAGAAGGCGGAAGCCAGGTCGGAAAGTGATGAATCCGGGTCAGGGTCGGGTTCTGGATTGGACGGGTCATCGCCGATTTCAAATTTGACATTCACTGAGGAGGATTCTATTTGGGACATGTGTTCGGAGAATATCATGTTGCAGGAGTATTCATCTCAGGAGATTGATTGGGCTTCACTATTATAATTTAGTTTATGTTATATTTGTAATTATTTTTTTATAGATATTTCATTGTGTAATTAGGTCGATAGGATTTAGGGACAGCCACTGCAATGAGTTTTTGGTAATTGCAAAGCTAGTCCTTAGATTTATTGGAAAGATCCAAACTAGCCAGCTGGTGTTTTTTGTCAAGGCTAGGTCAGTGATTATTTTTTTTTTGGTTCTTTTATGTTGTATTTTTGCTTTGTATCTATACCTCTCTTAGTTAAATCATTTCTGATATGTTAAGGGCATTGTTTGAACTTTTTTCTTATTTTATATTCTCAAGGAGTAACAAGTAAGATCTACAAATTTAGCCATTTTGGAAGATAATTGTGTCAGAGTAGCTCTTACAACAAAAATATAGAAAAGGATTAATATAAAGGATATGAAGATTGCAACTGGATATCTATATGTTTTGAACCACTTCTAATATGTTAAGGACATTTTTAAGCCCCTAAAAAATTGAAAAAGAAAAATGAAGGAAATGAGAGGTTTCTATAATTTGTCAAACCTTACCTTGATAAGAAAATGTGTTTGAAGTTTGAAGTTTGAATTTTGAATTTTGAAGGCTCAAACAAATGGAAATGAAGACACCAACAAGTCTAATTCTTTCAAATCCAACTACCAAACAACTCATGATCTTAATTAGGATTAGATATAATTACTCTACCACTCGACAAGTGTTTAGGCAAATAGCTGTCACTATGTTCCTAGTCAAACAATAAAATCAGCTGGCAACCATATCCTCGTAATTACTCTCAAAAAGTTAGAATAGTTTCAAGTTAGACAAAAAAAAAATTAGTATACTACAAGTTACATTAGTAGTTTTTATGTAGTCATCCCGTATTAAAAATTTAGTGATTCGATTAATTTGAATTTATGCAGACCAAAATAGTTAGTTATGCAGTGTAGATTGTTTTTTATTAAAATTTATTTTATTTTTAGAGATATCCAGTTAAGACTTAAGAGTGAAGAAGTTTCTAACAATTTTATCCCACCTTTCTGTTGAATGTCGTTATTTTTCTCCTTTCAGTTGTTAATGTTTTAGTTGATCGAGTCTTTAGCAAGTAAGTAGTTTGTTGAATAAAAGTAGCAGCATTTTTTTAAATTTTGTTAGTAGTTGAGTGGTAGTAGGAGTTAGTGGATTACTATCCTATTTTTTAGTTAGTAAACTCTATTTAAGGAGTTCAATTGCTGTAATTCAGGTGAACGATTATTATTAGCCAATTAAACAGAGTCCAAGTTTTTCCTCTCATCTCTATTTTTTCATCAGTGATATCAGCGCCAATTAAAACCGTTTAACTTTTGTGAGAGAAACACGTTGTCACGCCCTGAGCCTACCCCCTGGATGTAACATGGGACCCAAGATCACAAGTGATCTCAAGATAACCCTCTCGCATTAGCATGACCTAAAAACTAAACAAAATATAAGAACGAAAGCTTAGCTGAAGTAATGAGCAACTAAATCTAATTATATAAATAGAAGTCTAAGGATGAAAATCTGAATACAATTGAACATCTGACTCTATGTCTGAAAGTCTCTACTACTGGCGAGTTGTTGGGACAATCCCCCAGCTAACTCTAAATGCTGAAATACTGAATACACAATCTAAATACTGAAATGAAAGAACTAGTAGTCTAAAATGACGCTAAACTCCAAGTCCTCAAATGAGGAGGACTCACCAAGCTGGATGGATGTGTTGTTGATCTAGCTACGGATCTGGGAGTGGGCTACAGGATCTACATCATAATAGGATGCAACACAAAGAAGTATACGGTCAGTACTATGGAATGTATTGAGTATGTGAGACATGCATGTTTCATAAAATATACTTGAAAGCATGCTTAAAACTGAGTTCATGCATAAATAGAAGAAATCATAAGTAATTATCAAAATATAAGACATAAAATATGAAGTTAAGTCAATATTTAAGGTAGAGTATCATATAACTTCATAGCTTGAAAATAATCATACGGGAGTCTCTCTTAGCCAACATAAACCATGATGAGCTGCATGGAGTCCAGTGTCATGCACCCACACTGAAAAGGGTTGTCCTAACCGGCCAAAGTTAGAACCATGTCATACCAAGATCCTGTCATAAGCCACAGAGGGCACCTACGATGACACGTAGTTCTGGAACTAAGGGTATTCTCACCCGATCTAACTCGGTGCTAAATACTACTCCCAAAATATAACATGAGGCTCACATACATGTGACATATATGGATGTCAAAACTTGTTCATAAACATGTCCATATCATACTACTCACGAACCTTGGTTTAGAAAATGATTCATGAGAATTGATGGCACATTAGGTGGCTTGTCTTGCATAACAAGTCATAACTTGAAAACTTGCATGGTCTTAGTCCAATTTCATAATAACATATATTTTCATAAAACATAGAAACTAGGCATGCACTTGCTTGAAATTCATAAGATCATACTATCAAATATCTCAATTTACTTGAAACAATTCATGCATGTAAAATTTGCTATAATTAGTCTTCAAGTCATGAAATAAGAGTTCACATGTAAAAACCCATACAAAATCATGCAATTTAATAGTAAATTTCATAGTAGAATTATGAGAAAATAATTTATAGCAAAGCCCATAAGAATTGGATAAGAACCCTAGTTTGAAATTCATGAAAATCCATATGAAGAATTGGGGTTTTGGGAATAAGGGTGGAAGAATACCTTATTGAATACCTACATACCTTATTTGAAGCTAGCCCACTAAGAATTTGAGAAGAATGGAGACTTGGAGTGAATCCCTTGCTATGGAGCTTGAAACCCTAACTTGAAGCTTGAGAGGATGAAACCCTTTTTTCTTCTTTTGGATCTTGATTGAAAGAATGGGAGAAAACTTAGGCTAAGTGAGAATAAAACCTTCCTAAATAGGCTTAAAACGACCTCGCTTAGGAGTTAAAAGGATGGATAATTACAAAAATATCCTTCAAAATTATTTAGGAAAAAGGTCAGCTTCAGAAATCACGAATGAATTCCACGAGTCGTAGACTAAACCACAGCTCGTGGTTTCCACTCGTGGTTCCTAGCCAAAGAGTCAGGCTGCAGAAGATATTCTATGAGTCAACAGTACGGGCCGTAGACTCAGTCATGATCTTAGGTTCAGCATTCAAGCTGCAAAAGAGGAACTACGAGTCAATAGTACGACCCGTAGAATGGACTACGGTCCGTAATGTTCACTCGTGGTTCCTGGGGATAAGGAAAACCTCAAACTTTAGTTCCACGAGTGGTCTTTACAATCCGTAGAATAAATCACGGTTCGTAAAACTCACTCGTGGTCTTCAGACCAGAGTCTGAACTGCAGAAGGCAAACCACGACTCTATTTCACGGCTCGTGGTTTAAACCATGACCCGTGGTTTGGACCCGTAATTCCTGGAAAGCTAAAAAAAAATCAGAGACTTTAAGTTTAAAAGATGATTCGAATCTCGAGGTGTTATAATATCTGCCCCTTGGGATCATTCGTCCTTGAATGAAGACTAAGCAAGGGAACCATAGAGAGAAAACAGCCCAACCAAAAACAAATCATGAAAACTATAGAATAAGCATGAAAACTGACTTCTCCTCTCAAAACATAATGGAACTAACTCCGAAAACATGAATACATGCTAGGATCATGAGAGAAACTGTTGGAATAGAATCGGAGGGACATACTAAGGATGGAACTACTACCTCAAGCTGAAATTAGATCGAAAGGAAAAGGACGAGGGTACTTGTCCTTCATGGATGATTTTGCTTCCCAAGTAGCTCCTTCAACAGAGTTGTAAAGGCTGAAATATTATTGTGGTAATCGACTTCTGATTGAAATAAAAATTGAGTTGCATTCATGAGATACATATTTGACTTCTGATTGAAATAAAAATTGAGCTGCATTCATGAGACACGTATGCATGCTGAGAATGTAAGAAATTCTAATGGGACAGGAACTGGATATCCAACATGATAAGTGGTCTGGGACGAGAGTAGAAACTCAGCTAAAACTCATAAAGAACAAACATACTTTAGAAATCGCAGTTAACTGAAAGGGACACCAAACTGAGAGAAGTAGATATACGAAAAAACTATTCTCTTCTAAATATCACCCATACCATTCGCAACTAACAACCTCAACAGCGCACATAAAGGTACTAAGGTCTGAGTCTAACTACCTAATTCTCCATGTTCAAACCTATCTCGACTAGATCTCTTGCATCAAGAACATCTTCTAAGGATAGTATTCCCTCTTATCACAATGACCAACTAACTTAGGGCTCCAAACTAAAGGGTTTGTCACGCCCCGAGGCTACCCCCTAGACGCGACACGATGCTTAGTATCACGAGTGACCCCAAGCTAACCCATGGCATGGCATATCTATGAAAATAAGCAATTTTAAGCAATTAATTAAGCAGAAGCTGAAACAATACAATATCTGAAAATGGGAAGAACCCAAAAGTCTGTATATAAAAAGTATAGTGTTATCTGAAAGTAACACCAACATTTGCTGAGTCTAATCTATGTCTGAAAGCCATCTAACTGAATAGGAGTTGCTGGGACATGCCCCCAGCTAACTCTAATGAATTTGAAAACTGAAGATAAATACTGAAATAAAGGCATGTCTATTGTCCCCGAACTATTGAGGACTCACCACTGAGCTATTGAGTACAGATCGGAGGTCGAATTAGGGGCGATCTGGATGCTGAGTGCCTGAACTTACGTCATGAAATTATGTAGCACAAACGTATGCGTCAGTACTTTGAATGTACTGAGCATACAGGATACAAGATGGATTGAACAATATATATATATACACACATAACTGAACATAAGAATAAATATGCTGAACTGTAACTAAGAGCTGTACTGAATGCAATGACCAAGTATAAATCATGAAATAACATGCTGATCTGAATACTGAACATGAGTACTGAATACAAGGTCAATGCACATGAATCTGACTGTGGGAGATACTACTAACTGACATATCCCAAGCTGAGCTAACTGTGGGGCTAACCTATAAACCTGGATGGAAGGGCGTTCATACCTTGCCAAGGATACAAACAAGTCTGACATGGATCCACTGCTGATGTCCATAAGGGACAAGGAGGTGCATCCTAGTCTGACAGCTGACTCCTTCAAACCTACGGTGGCGCCGTAGTTCTGGGACTTGGGGATTGCTACTAAGGGTCATAGCCTAAGCTAACAGCTAAGCCCTCATCCCTAGTCCGCTCAGTACTAAGTCTACTCCAAACTGAATATAAGCTAGCATGCAACTATAACACTGGATAGCTCAAAATACTGATATAATCTGAGAATGCACATAACCATGCTGTAGGATATGACATTCAAATTCTGAAATCTGATCATCTGACTGAGTTTGCCTAACAAGTATAATCTATGGAGTACTGAAAATTATAACAAGTTAGGATTCTGAATTCTGTACATGAATTATACTGATTCTCCAAGAAACATGGACTAAGCCTTATATAATTCCATAACATCTGAATAGCAAGAGATCTCTAAGGTCTATGAACTCTAGGTGTAAGTATTCATGGAGAACTGAAGGAATTTTGACTGAGTGATAGGGACCTAATGGGTGAAAAGAACCCACTAGTAAAATCCCACATACCTGAATGAAGATTCTACGGTTGAACCTTGAGAGAAACTTGGAACAAAACCCTCTTTGCCTTGTTCTTGAGAGAGAGCGTTCTATTTCTTGAGATATTTGCTAAGTACGGATAATTTAGGAGTAATGAGGGAAAATAGAGTTAGAGACCCTTTAATTACTCCCAAAACAACTTAGGGGCTGAAATAAAATAACTGGGAAAAGACTGGACTGCTCCCACTTAAAGCTAAAATTTCTGAGAAATCTCGCCGCCAGATGGGCGGCCCGACGGGCGTCGGACCTGCGACCGCCCGTCGGCCCTGGCGTCGAAAAGGGGTAGGTGGGGTTGATCTCCTGGAAGTTTCCCATGAGTGGCTCCCTGGCCCATCGCCTCAGCGATGCCCATGGCGCTAGCCCATCGGGGCAAGGAAGGCTGGGTCAGGGTGACTGGCCCTCTCACACGGGTAGCCCGATGGCCCGTCGGAATTCTGATGCCCATCGGGTCCCCCGCCGGATTGGAGCTGGATGGGAAGGGCTCCTGGTCTCCTCTCACGGGCATCCTGAGCCGTCGGACCTCTGACACCCCTGGGTCAGCCCGTGGTGCTTGCCTGGGATGAGATTTTCTGAGTTTTTCCCAAGTTTTGAGTTTTAGAAGCTGTTTTAAATTCTGGGGTGTTACAGGGTCACTAGTTGTGCAAAACAAGGATACACATGTATCCCATCGCGATATTCAAGCTTATAACTATGGTCACCTAATGGTTTTATAGCTTACCCTACTCAAGACTTCTTCCCTCTTCCCTAGCATAATTAGGAGTCGCAACTTCAAGAACTTCTACTGAGGGACATACTAAAATTCCTTATCTAACTATTTCGCATGAATAATCTTTACCTCACAATTCACCCACACCTAGAAGTCAAGGTGGAACGAGTACACTAACAAGGCAAAGAAATTTTCTACCTCCCATCTAGGCTACTACAAGGCCTTCCCCCCCACAACGTTTATAACAACCTAAACCAGATTCACTAAAAGAAAAGAGCGGGAGCAGGAGTATCACGAATGAAGGATTACATATCGATCTTGACTTACACTTAGCGTGATCAAGACACTCAAGGTGAGGCTTGGGGAATTAAGCGTAATAGGCCTGGGTATTTCACATACTGGGCATGTAAGACATGATGGTGGGGATCACCACCCCTCGTCATCAAAGTCAAAGGTCAAGGGCTTTAGAGCAAGGAAATCATAAGCGCGAACCATTTCAAGGATCATGTCTAAGCATATACATGATGTAACATGATTCAATTTGCCATTAAGGCATGCCTAAGGACTAAACTGAGTAAATAGGACTGAGCGACTGAGAGACATAAGTTCACATAGATAACGAGTCTCAGACATAAAGTTGGGATTTATAGAATTATAAGAGTAAGAGTAGAATCGTTGACTGACGCCATCACTTGTCATTCTAAAAGCTGACTATGAGCGTAAATCTGAAATAGGACCATGACGTTGACACACAAGGCATGCAAAATGTATCATAATGGCAGAAGTATACTTAGGATGCTAGGATAGAAATAAGCTTCTGCCTCCCCTCTCAACTTTGTTCTAACACCCAAAAGCATCACTATATGTGCCTCTATAATCTGACTGATTCTACATCCCACCATCTCCCCCTTGGATTCATGCTACCCCTCTAAGTCTATGGACCTCTCACCAACCTCTCAAAGGAACTATGATCATTGCACCCTAACAGAACATACACTACTCCAGAATCTAGCACAAATACCCACTTTCTTTTATAGTCTAAGACTCTTCTTTGCCTAAAAGTCTAGGCCTCAACCCTTCTACCTCTACTTTGTTATAGGTTAAGACAACTCATAACCAAACAAGAATAGGGGTCCGGGGACTATGGATGCATAAAGGAAGAAAATGTAGTGACATACCTGATTCAACTTCTGGAGGGATACTCTGACCCGACAGGCTAGGCAATGAAAGGAATTGGTTTTGGAGCTGAACACCACAGTTGCTCCACTTATATGAAGGGAAATACCTGATCCTATGGCCTAACTGATCACACCTAAAATACCTTTCTTTCCTAGCGAGGCATTCACCTAGATGAAACTTACTGCATCTACTACAACGAGGGTACCATAAGGTCTTTGGAGCACTATTGTGACAAGAATGAGAATCGAGTGCAGGTGTGCTAACTGAAGATGGGGTTGGTCTGGATGACCTCTGCTGAGAAGACAATTGGTTCCATGTTCTGGTCTTCTTGTTCTTCCTTTTCTTTAGTTTCTCTTTCTCATTCAACTGATCTGTCATGGCTTGAGCCAACATACATATGGCTTCACGAAATTCCACTTCATAACCTCATGATCTGGAGTGGTCGGATTAGCATTCCTCGTGGGGTTTCTTCACAGAGACATTATCTAAAATGCGTAAGGAATGGATTAGAAAGGTAAGTAGAGTCAAACTCTATCGCACGATAGTAAACATGAAGAAGTGAAGTTTTTCCTAAAATACCTCATAGCCTCTCTCTCATAAGTGTGCTGCAGTTCACACTCATGAAAGAGACACTACTTGATGCGGCTTTCAAACACCTTAGGACTCTTGAACCTGATGCTCTGATACTAAGTTTTTCACGCTCCGAGCCTACTCCCTAAACGTAACACGGGACCCAAGATCATAAGTGATCTCAAGATAACCCTCTGGCATTAGCAAGACCTAAAAACTAAATAAAATATAAGAACAAAAGCTTAACTAAAGTAATGAGCAACGAAATTTGATTATATAAATAGAAGTATAAGGATGAAAATCTGAATACAATTGAACATCTGACTCTATGTCTGAAAGACTCTACTACTGGCGAGTTGCTGGGACAAGCCCCCAACTAACTCTAAATGCTGAAATACTGAATACACAATCTAAATACTGAAATGAAAGAACTAGTAGTCTAGAATGAAGCTAAACTCCAAGTCCTCAAATGAGGAGGACTCACCAAGCTGGATGGATGTGCTACTGATCTACTAGCCACGGATCTGGGAGCGGGCTACAGGATCTACATCATAATAGAATGCAACACAAAGAAGTATGCGGTCAGTACTATGGAATGTACTGAGTATGTGAGACATGCATGTGTCATGATAAAATATACTTGAAAGCATGCTTAAAACTGAGTTCATGCATAAATATAAGAAATCATAAGTAATTATCAAAATATAAGACATAAACTATGAAGTTAAGTCAAGATTTAAGGTAGAGTATCATATAACTTCATAGCTTGAAAATATTCATACGAGAGTTTCTCTTAGCCGATATAAACCATGATGAGCTACATGGAGTCCAGTGTCATACACTCACACCGAAAAGGATTGTCCTAATCGGTCAAAGTTAGAACCATGTCATACCAGGATCATGTCATAATCCACAGAGGGCACCTACGGTGGCACGTAATTCTGAGACTAAGGGTACTCTCACCTGGTCCAACTCAGTGCTAAATACTACTCCCAAAATATAACATGAGGCTCGCATACATGTGATATATCTGGATGTCAAAGCTTCTTCATAACCCGGATCTTCATACAACTCACGAACCTTGGTTTACAAAATAATTAATGAGCATTGATGACTCATCAGGTGTCTTGTCTTGCATAATAATTCATAACTTGAAAACTTGCATGACCTTAGTTTAATTTCATAATAACATATATTTTCATAAAATATAGAAACTAGGCATGCACTTGCTTGAAATTCATAAAATCACACTATTAAATACTCCAATTTACTAGAAACAATTCATGCATGTAAAATTTGCTATAATTAGCCTTCAAGTCATGAAATAGGAGTTCACATATAAAAACCCATGAAAAATCATGCAATTTAATAGTCAATTTCATAGTAGAATCATGAGAAAATAATTTATAGCAATGCCCATAAGAATTGAATAAGAACCCTAGTTTGAAATTTATGAAAATTCATATGAAGAATTGGGATTTTGGGCATAAGGATGGAAGAATCCCTTATTAAATACCCAAATACCTTATTTGAATCTAGCCCACTAAGAATTTGAGAAGAATGGAGACTTGTAGTGAATCCCTTGCTATGGAGCTTGAAACCCTAACTTGAAGCTTGAGAGGATGGAACCCTTTTTTCTTCTTTCGGAGTTTGATTGAAAGAATGAGAGAAAACTTAGGCTAAGTGGGAATAAAACCTTCCTAAATAGGCTTAAAACAACCTCACTTAGGAGTTAAAAGAGTGGGTAATTATAAAAATACCTCTAGGAATTAATTAGGAAAAAGCTGGAAAAAGGTCGACTTCAGAAATCATGGATGGATTCCATGAGTCGTAGACTGAACCACGGTTTGTGTTTCCTGGCCAAAGAGTTAGGTTGTAGAAGACATTCTACGAGTCAATAGTACGGGCCGTAGAATGAACTACGATCCGTAGACTCAGTCGTGATCTTAAGTTCAGCATTCAAGCTGCAGAAGAGGAACTACGAGTCAACAATATGACCCGTAGAATGGACTACGGTCCGTAATGTTCACTCGTGGTTCCTGGGGATAAGACAGACCTCAGAATTCAGTTTCACGAGTGGTCTTTATGATCTGTAGAACAAATCACAGTCCATAAAATCCACTCGTGGTCTTCAGACTACAGTCTGAACTGCAGAAGGTAAGCCACGATTCCATTCTACGGCTCGTAGTTCAAACTATGACCCGTGGTTTGGACACGGTCTTTCCTAGAAAGCTAAAAAAAATCAGAGACTTTAAGTTTAAAAGTTGATTTGAATCCTGAGGTGTTACACACATAAGAAAAATTGCAGTAGCAATGTGTGAACCTATGGCTTCCAAAAAGTTTGTGCAGTCGGCCGCCATTCCTCTCTTTGATGGTCACTATGACCATTGGAGCATGTTGATGGAGAATTTTCTAAGATCAAAGGAGTATTGACAAGTGGTTATGAATGACATACCAGAAGCAGCAGAAGGCACAATAGTGTTAGACACATAAAAAATGGAAGCACATGGCGCAAAGTTGAAAGCCCTCAAGGCAAATAATTATATTTTCCAAATAATTGATCGTTCAATCTTGAAAACTATTCTTTCTAAAGACACTTTCAAATAAATTTGAGACTCTATAAAGAAGAAATATCAATGATCAACAAGAGCAAAGAGGCAACATCTTCAAGCACTTCATTTGGAGTTTGAAACTCTTCGAATGAGACCTGGAAATTCAGTTACTAACTATTTTTCATGAGTGATGACAATCGTCAATAAGATGCGGATCCACAGTTGCAAGTCAAATGAAGTTATAATTGTTGAAAAGATTCTTCGGACAATGACACCAAAATTTAACTTTGTGATTTATTCTATTAAAGAATTTTATGATATTAATATGCTTTCAATTGATGAATTACAAAGCTCTTTGTTGATCCACGAACAAAAAAACACTCAAAAAGAAGGAAGTGGCATTGAGTGCCTCAACAGATGATCGTTTCAAAGGACAAGGGTACAATAAGGTAATGGTAGAGGCAAAGGTAGTGGTCGAGGCAATAGTTCTTATCATGGAAATCGTCAACAACGTCAATGATGTGACGTAGAAGAACGTCACTTTCGATGCTTAATACTTAGGATTTTTGCAAGTTCTTGGGTATTTTATTGGTAGATTTGATGTTTTTGATTAAGTGTGCAGGAAAAACGGATCCTAGAGCAAAGTGTTGGAAATTGAGCAGAAACTGGAAAGCTACAGAGACGACGGCTCACTTGATGATCTGTGCTTTAAAACCACGAATCTTTCACTGTGAATCATAGTCCAAGGTTCAGAAAATGTGCAAGTCCAGACGAGAAGCACGACTCACTTGACGGTCCGTGATTCAGAACCACGGATCTGTCACTGTGACACGTCGACCAATGTTCAGAAACTATACAAAGTATGGAGAAAATGATGAACCAGTCTATGGTCCGTGTTTCAATACGACGGACCCATCCCTGTGACACATAGAGTGAAGATGCTGCAGAAGGGAAAAAGAGTAGCAGGAAGCATGGATTGATGAACAGATCATACTTCCAAAGTACGATCCGTCTCTATGAGTCGTAGTCACTGAATTAGAGAAGGGACAAAAAATGGACCAAGAAACCACGAGTCAAGAGATGAGCCATCATTCAGAAGCATGACTTGTGGTTCCTACCTTAGTTTCTCAAATCAGAAGACGTTGACCAGCCAGGACCATGGTTGACTCCAGCAGACTATGAACCATCATTCTAAATAACGGATCTTCATCCAACCCGTGGTCCCTGCCAAACCCAGTTTCCTAGTTTTGTTAGGACAAGATTTTCATTGTCTATAAATACTTTTCCTAGGTTTTATTTTACGTTTTATGCACGATATTTTGTAGGAAAAACATTCATAACTTTGTGATATTACTTTGTTCTTGATTTTTGAGAGTTATACATATTCATAGTTCATTGTTCTTACTTCCACCTTCATCCATTCAAGATTTTGGATTTCTTTAACTCTTATTGTAAGTATATGATCATGAACACACTAATAATTCTTGATTGTTTACTTATGAACATGAGTAGCTAAATCCGCAATTAGGGTTGTGGGAACCATGAAGGATTAACAAAGTAGGCAAAGTACTTGGGTACTCTAGGGCGGTGTTTATGCATGTATTATTCTTCCCTTTGTTTTGATTACTTTTTAACGGTGCACAACATTAGAACTCGTCTTATCCTTAATTACCGGACCAAGGAGGTAACGGATGGGAAAAGGTTCATTTAACAATGGAGATTTGAGGCTACCAACCCTTATCTAATAGCTTGACCTTGTCCTAGAATAAATAATTTGGGATCCAGGGTAAGGGTTAGTAAAGCATACACCCACGGCCGAACCAAGGCGTGTGGTGAAATTCATATATCTACCAGACCAAGGATCTAGGTGAACCTAACTTACCGATTCTACATGCTAAGCATCAAACTAGTTTACTAAGTACAAAGCCTTACTAAGTTATGATCTCATGGGGAACACTACCCTAGTCATATAACCCATTGATTACAACTCTTAAAATTGTCACGTGTTACTTGTTTACATTCTAAGTTCAATTACTACTTGTTACTTTAAAACCCCTCCTCTCGAGGGAAATAAATGACTAAGAGCACGAGTAAACATTAATCGACCATAGTCCTACCATATTCCCTATGGGATTGACCCCAACCTTCGTTAGGTTCTATATTTGATCATCGACCACTTACGCTTCTAAAAGGAGGTGTAATTTGGGCGTATCAAATTTTGGCGCCATTACCGGGGAATACGGTTTAGGGTTAAGAGAGATTGTGTTTATCTCACTATTAGTCCTTATTTTCTGATTTTACTTTTTCTGTTGTTTTTGTTTTGATCTACAGGTTGCACACTTGTGCATGCCCAGTACAAGGAGTCAAGACAATCTCTTGATCCCATACGATCCTGAGCTCTTCAAAACCTTAAGAAACTTGGCTAAATACAGAGAGCTTGAGACACAGGATCATATCACAGCCCGGTTATTGGCCGAGGATGAGCAACGAAAAAAGGCCGGAGAAGATGCTCTTGCCACTGAAGATGCTGCAATTACAACAGACCTTGCAGCTTGAAATGCGAAGGCTGAGAAAGCAAGGCAGGCTTAACAACAAGTTGCTCATCAAGGTGCACTAAAGGCACAAATAGCAACAGATAGGGTAGCTCACCAGAATTTGCCTAGAGGACCAGTCGCGCCACGACAGAATATGAGTCGACAGATGCAGCAACCCAGGCAAGCCTTTCGCTCTATGATTATGATGATTATGACGAGGAGGAGGAATTGGGCATTGCTGGACCCATAATGTTGCCACCACTGACTGAGGAAGCGAAATTTGACATCACCAGCACCATGATCCAGTTGATGAATAATAAAGGACTGTATGCTGGAAAACCTATAGAAGATGCAAATCGTCAGGTGTAGACTTTTACTCAGATTTGCAAGGCGTATAGTATGCCAGGAATGGGGCCAGATGCTATTATACTGAGGTTATTTCCATTCTCATTGACTGACGAGGCTACTGTTTGGCTCTCAGAACTGCCCAATAATTCCATATACACATAGCACGAGTTGAAGACTCAATTTTTGGAACGATTCTTTCCTCCATCAAGGATGCTGTAATTGAAATATGAGATCTATAATTTTAGACAGCTACCTGCAGAGGCATTATATGAGGCTTGGCTAAGGTTCAATAAGAAGTTGAAGCAAGTTCCGAGATACGGAATCCCTTCAAGGCATCTGATGGAAATTTTCTATAAAGCACTGAACACCAACACCAAAGAAGTAGCTGACACTGTAACTGGTGGGGCATTCATGGACAACTCGTATGATAAAGCTTTAAAGATGCTTGATCGGGTTACAAAGACCAACAGAGCATGGCACACCAGAGAATCAGAGACCCCAACAAGTACACACGCAGTTGGTAAGTCCTTGGATTTGAATGAATTGCAAGACATTAAACAGGAAGTTGCTGAGCTGAACACGACACTTGGGTTGCTTGCAAAGAAATTCCTGGCTGAGGGAGTAGAGAAGGTAAAAGCCATCGGTTCGCAAGGTAAAGCACCTAGGCCAGAGAGTTACTCATCTAAAGAAGAGGTTAGTTATCTGAATGATCAAGGGGCGGGTTTTCGAGCCTCTGGCCAAGGAAACCAAGGTTGGAACAGAGATAGAGATGATTACTACAATCGGTCTGGTTACAGAGATGGAGATTGGCAAAAAAAGGATGGGTATAAGAATGATAGAAGTGGTCTTTACGTCCCGCCTGCGAATCGCGAAGAGTGGGATGGACAACCTACTATAAGAGAGTTGCTCAACAAGGTGTTCGAAAAGGTTGACTCCACGGATGCAAGCATGAAGGAGATAAAATCAGACATTTCAAAGATCAGTCAGAGAGTGGATTGTCATGTTGTCTCCATAAAGGAGCTTGAAACATAGATGCACCAGATTTCCACTAGCATGAATCCGCGTCAAAAGTTTACTCTCCCTAGTGATACCATTCTTAACTCGAAGAACGATCGATAGGTTATGGCAGTGACTACTCGAAGCAGAAAGTATTCCATTGATCCTCCCATGCCTAAAATTATTGATGAGCCCGCAGAAGTTGAAAAGAGTGATGCTGAAATTCCGTTCGAGTCTAAAGGAATAGATGGTAAGGAGGATCAAATTGAGAGACAGTCTTCTGAATTGAAATCAAAGAGCAAGGAGGTTGCACCAGTCCTGAAACCCATACCATTGCCTCCCTCTCTTTATCCCCAGAGATTGAAGAAAAAGGTTGAGGACCGAAAGTTTCACAAGTTCATCTCCATGCTGAAACAGCTGTTAGTAAATATCCCTTTGGTAGAAGCACTGGAGCAGATGCCTGGATATGCTAAATTCATGAAGGATCTAGTAACTAAGAAGAGGGCAACTAGTTTTTAGCGGACCAATAATTTGCACCACTATAGTGCGATAGCATCCCGTTCTATGGTGCAGAAAAAAAAGGATCCTGGAGCATTCACAATTCCTTGCACTATTAGAGCTTTCTACTTTACCAAAGCATTGTGTGATCTGGTTGCTAGTATAAATATTATGCCGTTAGCAGTGTATAATCAGCTAGGCTTGAGAGCCCCCACTCCAACTACAATGTGGCTACTCATAGCAGATCGTACGGTGAAGAGACCTGTGGGGATTCTTTATGATGTTTGGTAAAGGTTGACACGTTTATCTTTCCTGCAGACTTTTTTATTCTGGATTGTGAGGTTGACTTTGAGGTGCCCATTATCTTGGGGCGCCTATTCCTGGCTACTGGACGCGCTTTGGTTAATCTGGAAACTAGGTAGATGAAGTTCAGGCTGAATGATGATGGGGTGACATTTGATGTCTGCAAATCTATGAAGCATCATGATGACATGCGAGTGGTGTCAGTTATTGATATTGTTGATGAGGAACAGATTGGCGTACCTATAGAGGAGAGACTTGGAGTCGAAGCCCTTGCTGCTGTGATTATGATCTTTAAAGGTGATGATATTGAGGAGTATGATGAAATGGTAGCAGCACTCACAGGTTTGGGGTCTTAGAGCTATGCTTCAAAGAAGCTTGACCTGGACTTGAAAATTAGACAAACACCGCTTGCCCGACCGTCTATTGAGGAGCCTCCAATCTTGGAGCTCAAAACGCTTCCAGTTCATCTTCGGTACGTATTCTTGGGAGCTAATGAGACTTTGACAGTGATCATTGCTGCATATTTAGGTGAAGGGAAAGTTAAAGCTCTGGTTTCTGTCTTGAAGAAATTTAAAAGAGCCATTGGTTGGACCATCATTGACATCATCGGGATTCCGCCAGGAATCTGTACACATAAAATCCAGCTTGAGCCAGATTGTATTTCGAGTATTAAGCACCATCGTAGGTTAAATCAGCCTATACAAGAGGCTATCAAAAATGAGATTATTAAGTGGCTGGGTGCATGTTTGGTTTACCCTATTGCTGACAGCAAATGGGTGAGCCTGGTTTAGTGTGTGCCGAAGAAGGGTGGGATGATTGTAGTCCCAAATGCAAAGAATGAGTTTATTCCGATGAGGCCAGTCACAGGCTAGCGCATATGCATGGATTATAGGAAGCTGAATGCTTGGACTGAGAAGGACCATTTTCCAATGTCGTTCATGGATCAGATGTTAGACCGTCTTCATGGTAGAGGATGGTATTGTTTTCTAGATGGTTATTCAGGGTACAATCAGATCTCGATTACCCCTGAAGACCAAGATAAAACCATTTTCACCTGTCCATATGGGATGTTTGCTTTCAAAAGAATGTCGTTTGGTTTGTGCAATGCGCCAACAACGTTTCAGCATTGTATGATGTCCATTTTCTCAGACATAGTGGAGGACACTATTGAGGTATTTATGGATGACTTTTCAGTGGTAGGTGACTCTTTTGAAGACTGTTTGAATCATCTGAGTTATGTGCTAAAACAATGTGAAGAGTGTAATCTGGTGCTGAACTGGGAAAAGTGTCACTTCATGGTGAAAGAAGGCATAGTGCTTGGCCATAGGATCTCCAAGAAGGGTATTGAGGTCGATAAAGCGAAGATTGAGGTGATTGAAAAATTGCCTCCACCATTTTCTGTGAAGGGGATTCGAAGCTTTTTAGGGCATGCTGGCTTTTATAGGAGGTTTATCAAGGACTTCTCCAAAATTGCTAATCCATTGTGCAAGCTGTTGGAGAAAGAGGTAAAGTTTGTGTTTGATGATGCATGTCTGAAGGCATTCGAGTGCCTTAAAGAGAAGTTGCTCTCAGCTCCTATCATTATTTCTCTTGATTGGTCGCAACCTTTTGAGGTTATGTGTGATGCTAGTGGAGTGGCGCTAAGAGCAGTCCTAGGTCAAAGACGTGAAAAGATCCTCCATCTGATATACTATGCTAGCAAAGCACTTAATCCGGCTCAAAAGAACTATACTGTCACTGAACAAGAGCTACTTGCTGTGGTCTTTGCGTTTGGGAAATTTAGATCTTATTTTCTTGGCACCAAGGTGGTGGTGCACACTGACCATGCAACTCTTTGTTATCTCATGGCGAAGAAGGATGCAAAACCAAGGCTGATTAGATGGGTGTTGCTGCTGCAAGAGTTTGATTTTGAGGTCAAAGACTAAAAAGGTACAGAGAATCAAGTAGCAGACCATTTGTCTAGGCTGGAAGAAGAGGCAATGCTGACAATTTGTCTAGGCTAGAAGCGTTCTATTCATGCTCTGTTGGAGGTCATCATAGTGGTATTCGGACTGCGCACAAGATTATGCAATGCGGCTACTATTGGACGACTATTCATAAAGACGCCCATGAATTTTCTAAAGCTTGCAGCATATGCCAAAGGGAAGGAGGCATATCAAGGAGGCATGAGCTTCCTCTTAATCCCATCCTTGTGATCAAGCTATTTGATGTGTGGGGTATTGACTTAATGGGTCTGTTTATGTTGTCCAATGGAAACTGGTACATATTGGTGGTTGTGGACTATGTGTCTAAGTGGGTGAAGGCGGTTGCACTTCCCAGTAATGAAGGCAAGTGTGTCACATCGTTCTTGAAAAAGAACATCTTCTCCAGGTTTGGAACGCCAAGAGAAATTATTAGCAATGAAGGCTCTCACTTTGCAACAAGCTGTTTCGAGCTTTACTTGAGAAATATGGAGTTAAACACAGAGTTGCAACCCCTTATCATCCTCAGACGAGTAGGAAAGTGGAGGTTTCCAACAGAGAGATAAAGTCAATCCTGTACAAGACTGTCAATCCAAATAGAAAGGATTGGTCGCAGAAGTTAGATGATGCTTTATGGGCTTACCGGACTGCATTCAAGACCCCAATAGGTATGTCACCATATCAGCTTGTGTTTGGTAAGGCGTGCCATCTTCCGATTGAGTTAGAGCATAAGGCCATGTAGGCGTTAAAGAAGCTGAACTTAGACTGGTCTGAGGCATTGTTGCAGCGGCTTGAACAGTTGAATGAGTTGGATGAGTTCCGTTTGAATTCATATGAGAGCTCAACACTATACAAAGAGAGGATTATATTGTATCATGACCGGAAGATAGAAAAAAGAGATTTCCAACCGGGTGACTTAGTCCTACTCTTCAATTCTAGACTTCACTTGTTTCCTGGCAAGTTGAAGTCTAAGTGGATTGGACCTTTCAAGGTGGTACAAGTGTCTCCTGATGGGGCAATTGAGCTCGAGAATCATGAAGGAAAAAGGTTCAAGGCAAATGGCCAGCGAATTAATGCTTACTTTGGCACAGAGGAGGAGCTCAAAGCAATTGAAGCCTGGAGCCTTGATGAACTTATCCCACCTAAGGAGTTTGATGAAATCTGAGTAATCAAGCAACCTGCATAGTGTTGCGACGTTAAATCAGGCGCTGCATGGGAGGCAACCCATGGATATTTTCTTTGTATTTTGTTATTTTTGCTTTTGTAAAGGTGTTTTGGCGAAGTCTGAGTAGCCAAAACACCCGCGTCGTGCCGCGACGTTAAATCAAGCGTTGCTTGAGAGGCAACCCAAGACTAATGTTTGTTTTTTGTGCAAGTGAGGAGAAGAAGAACACCACTACATGAACCTCTAGAAACCGCGAGTGAGTTTACGGTCCATTTTTTCAAACGACGAGTCGTCGACCAATTCGTGGTTCCTGGAATAGCATTGATAGGGCTCTGAAGAAACAGACCACGATGCACAGGAATGGTCCGTGCTTCCAAACGACGGACCGTCAATCAAGTCATGGTCACTGAAATGAAAATAGGTCTCTGAAAGGCAAATGATGTGTCACAGGATGGGTCATGGTCCTAAACCACGGTCCGTCTTAGGATCCGTCGTTCCTGGCAGCGGATGAGGTCAAAACTAAGAACCACGAATCTAATGATGGACCGTCCTCTGGAAGACGGACCATCTTTTTGACTCGTAGGTCCCAGGTACAGTAAAAGTAGTCGGGTCAGCCCAACATCTTAAAATAAAAAAAACCTGGCCCAGCTGCTATCTTTCTTTTCCCTTCCACAATGGGTAACCGCCATTTTTAAAAGGAAAGAAATCAAAATACTCCCTCTTTCTCTCCCAATCATACTCTAACTCCCCAACTGGTTCATCAAATCGATTTTCCACTCAAAATCGATCAAATCAATCAGTTTTTCTTGTTTAAAGAGAGAGTCACCAGCAAAGGGTAAGTTCTCTCCCCTTGTTTTGTTTGTATTGTTGTCTCTCTCAAATCAAACCAAAACTAGGGCTCTTATTAAAGTTAAATCGAATTTTTTTAAGCCCTAGATAATGTTTTGAACGATCTGAATAGGGGATAATTGAGAAAATTGCATAATACTGTGTAAAATTGAGGAAAGAGGGAGCTTTTGTGCATAAAATTGGTTGCCCAGAAATTACGGGTGAAAATACGGACCATAATTCAGTTTATGGACCATAGACTAACTCGTAAAATACAAGTCACACCTGTATTCTCTGAAGCTAAACCACAAGTCACAGGACGTACCATAGTTATGAACTAGGGCCCGTCAAATGACTCGTGATCGCTAAAAAGAAAATAAAGTAAATGATCATGTCTGGAACTAAACTACGACTCACAGGATGGATCCATGGTCTCAAACCACGGTCCGTCAATTGAGCCGTAATCCTTGAGATGGAAACAGTGTTTTGAACATTATACTTCTATGTTTGTGTTGATTGTTCTCTATACTAATGAAGTCCACCCGCAGGTACCATGCCTCCTAAGGACACACAGAAGAAAGTCACCGCCAAGGACTCAGAGGCACTAATCCGGCAACAAAGACAAATGTGAGATGAGGCATCTGAGTCAGAAGAGGGTGGTTCGGATGAGGTTTATCCTATAGACTCAGACTCGGACGCTATACCTCGGACCACTAGGCAGCAGGCAAAGGTCTAAGCAAAGGCCACTCCTCCCCAATCTGAAGAAGGAGAGGGTGAGTCTGGTTCATCACCGCAGGACAGCGGGTCTAACGAGTCTGAATCAGGAGATGCTACAACCTCGGGTAGCAAAAAGGATGAGGGGTCAGACTCAAACTCCGAGAGTGCTAGCCCAAGTGGTAGTGAAACTACTAGCAAATTCGGCAAAGAGGGTCCTGCCACTACAGAGCTGCAAATTGATGAGGCTGTCCCTGTAGCTCCACCTACATTTAGATGTAAAAATACTGGAGTGCGGGATAGGGTTCGATGGGTCATTGAAGGTACATCCCGGTTCTACCATGAGGGTTTGGCTTTGACTGAAAAAGGAAACCTAAGGCGCAGCATCCATGAAGAAGTAGAGATACGGTCTACTAGTTTAGATGACATGGACGATGTTAAGAGGTTGTACGATCATTATGGGCTCCAGTGAATGAGTCATTCGGGTGGTCCATACAACCCGGTGTTGGTTCGTGAATTTTACGCGGCCTATGTGGCCACGTTAACAAACATGTGTGAAAAGGGTAAGAGTCTGAAGTCACAGGCAGCCTTAGAAAGAGTGCAAGTACGGGGGGTCCAAGTTGATATTTCAGAGTGCACTATCCAGCGTTTCATTTATGGCCCAAACTTTATAGCACCAATATCCCAGCCAGAGTTGGATGCATGCATGGAGCAGTTCAGACAAAAGAAAATACCTTACCGGTGGATTGCCTCTGCCATCACCGATGGAAATCAAAGAAAGAGCACTGCGGCCATCCACATCCATTTTATTCCCTTGTCTGATCACTCAGCTATGTCAAGCTGCTGAGGTGCCCGAGATAACAAGGGTACACCAGACCGTGCATGCAACTAGCTTACATGACATAGCCTTATTTGAGATACGACAAACCCGGTGGCGAGGTCAAGAGCTTATGCAGCAACATCTGATTTTACTGAGCCTAGTGGAGACTTGCCACCGGATGCCTTGGTTATGTTTGATGAGCATGCTGCACCGGCTTCTGGCCTATCGGCTTCTGCACCAGGCCCATCTTTATCTGCTCGATTTGGTCCATCTAGTGAGCAGGGTCAGTCTTATTTCTTCACCAGTGAGGTGTTCAGCAAGGTTGTTAAAGTGGTCGTCTATGTGGATGAGCAAATAAGAGGTTCTCAAATTCTGTGAAGCCACTGATTCGAAGAGAAATAGCTGATTCTATGGTTCCGGTTCATAAATCCATTGACAGTCTAAATGCATGATTGGATACATAGAGATCAGGGTGAATGACAAGATTCGGGATTTGACCATTCCAGACCTCACCGCCATTCTTACAAAGCTTGCAAAGGTCCGAGCGGATGTAGAGGTGATCCATAAGATATAGGTATCGGATATTCAGTTACCACATGTTGAGACCATGGAGGACAATTTCATAGACCTACTGGCACATTCCCCTCCCTGTGACCCAACTAGAACAGTCGAAACTGACCCTGAACCCACAAGAAAGAGAAAGAAAAGAGATAAGAGGGTTTGGGACGAGAATGCCCCTTTGAGTCCTAAATCACAAAAGAAAAAGGAAGAGAAGGCTGAAAAGAGGAGGCTGAAGAAAGAAACTGAGGTAGCAAGAGAGTCTCTAGCCATCCATCAAATTTGTATCGACTTCATTGGTACGGGTGGCTCGAGAAGTGGTGTCGCAGGCGCCACGGAGGAAACTTCTTTAGACCCCATTGTGGGAGTGTCAGTTGATGAAGCTACCCAAGCGGCAGATGTTGTTGTTGAGAGGACTGTGCAGGTAGTTCATGTGGGAGAGACGACTACAGGCATCGAAACAGCAGGCCCGACTTCTGCTACACCCGATGACCGTGCGTAGGCGCCACATGTATGCCTTGTGTCCCTTGCTTATCATTTTTTAGTGCATTGGGGACAATGCACAGCTTTTTAGATGGGGTGGGGGCAGCTTGTGGTCATCTGGTATTTTTGTAGAGTGTTCTGGCCAAGTTTGAGTAGTCAAAACACTCGCGTCGTGCCGCGACGTTAAATCAGGCACTGCATGGGAGGCAACCCATGAGGGTACTCATAAAGTACCCGAGTCCTTGGGGCTTTCTTGCCTGTGTTCTTTCCCCAAGGATTTTTAATTTCTGTTGAACCAACATATTTAGTATAGGTTGTGTGTAGGAAAAGAAGAAAAGGAACTTAGCACAGTCTATGGTATGATTTTGAATTGGATTTTTGATTAAAAATGGAGACCTCTCTAACTTTTTGTGTGACATAATAGTATCTGTTCTTGATAGACTAACCATTATGGATCTGTGCATGACATTTTGTTAATCGATATGATGAATAGCTTAAGTTAGAGTATGAACCTGATAGGTAGCATGTGATTGTGTGACTCTGTGCTATGTGTGTGTGAGCTGATTTTTGCATTGTTCTTGCTTTGCGTGCCAATCTAGAACTTGACCGATTAGTCTTGCCTAGGATGTAGGATAGTTGGTTAGGAAAAGATCATAGGCCGTTTTTGAAATAGTCCATCACATTCCTAGATGACCGACCAAATAATGTGAATACCCTTCGATCCCTGATTTTGAGCCTGAATTGACCCTTTTATTGTTTAGCCTAATCACCTTCCCTGTTTTCTGCGAACCTTTAGTTTGGCCCTGGTCCCTCCTTGGACATTGTGTACCTCAACTCAGGCAAATTGCCTAAGTTGAGGGTGGCTACTGTAGAGGCAATTGAGAAATGTGGGTATGAAAAGAAGAGGTTATTAATAAAAAGGAGAAATAACAGGTGCGGCGGGTATGTAAAGAGAAAAGCAAAGAAAAAGAAAAAGAAAAAAAAAGTGTGAGAAAATAAGTTGAGTTTGAAACAAAAGCCGCACCCGTCACTTTAAAAAGAAGAAATAAAAAAGGGAGGAAAAGAATAGAATTGGTCTGGTAAGTGGAAACAACATAGCGTAGTGTCAAGAAGGGCTGAGTCACTATTTCCCATATCTACCATACCCGTTCCCGAGCCTACGTTACAAGCCAAGTAAAGTCCTATAGTGATCCTAACTCAATTGTTTGAAAGTCGAGGCGTAGAAAATAAGGGAAAACCTATGGTATTGCGCACACATTGCTTGAATATCTTTGTGAATGTGAGTGTTTTAGTTCAGTCTCAGAATTTTTAACTGTATAGTGTGCGATTTGGACTTCTTTTTGGTGAGGGCACTAGAGCAACTTTGACTGTTGACTGTTAGTGTGAGTCTCATATGTGTATTCTAGGTCTTCTGTTAATAGCGTAATGTAGTCCATGGATCCTCCTGCGTTGTCTTGATAAACAGAAGTTATGCACTTGTTTTGTATTGAAAAAGATGGGGGGTGATTGTTGTGAGCTGAATTGCTAGATCATATGACTGCCGTAGTTCCTGGTTTTCTTTTGCTAAAGTGTCATTTTAGAATGGTTTTCTGTTGTCACTTGAGGATAAGCAACAGTCTTAAGTTGAGGGTGTTGATGTGACGTAGAAGTATGTCACTTTCAACGCTTAATACTTAGGATTTTTGCAAGTTCTTGGGCATTTTATTGGTAGATTTGATGTTTTTGGTTAAGTGTGCAGGAAAAATGGATCCTAGAGAAAAGTGTTGGAAATTGAGCATAAACTGGAAAGCTACAGAGACGATGGCTCACTTGATGATCCATGCTTCAAAACCACGGATCTGTCACTGTGAATCGTAGTCCAAGGTTCAGAAAGTGTGCAAGTCCAGACGAGAAGCACGACTCACTTAACGATCGATGATTCAAAACCACGGATCCGTCACTGTGACACGTCGACCAATGTTCAGAAACTATGCAAAGTTTGGAGAAAATGACGAACCAGTCTACAGTCCATGTTTTAATATGACGGACCCATCCCTGTGACACGTAGAGTGAAGATACTGCAGAAAGGAAAAAGAGTATTAGGAAGCACTAATTGATGAACGGACCGTACTTCCAAAGTACGATCCGTCTCTGTGAGTCGTAGTCACTGAATCAGAGAAGGGACAAAAAATGGACCAAGAAACCACGAGTCAAGAGACTAGCCGTCATTCAGAAGCATGACTAATGGTTCCTACCGTAGTTTCTCAAGTCAGAAGACGTTGACCAGTCAGGACCACGGTTGACTCCAGCAGACTATGAACCGTCATTCTAAATGATGGATCATCATCCAACCCGTGGTCCCTGCCGAGCCCAGTTTCCTAGTTTTGTTAGGACAGGATTTTCATTATCTATAAATACTTTTCCTAGGTTTTGTTTTACATTTTATGCATGATATTTTATAGGAAACACATTCGTAACTTTGTGATATTAGTTTGTTCTTGGTTTTTGAGAGTTATACATATTCATAGTTCATTTTTCTTACTTCCACCTTCATCCATTCAAGATTCCGGATTTCTTTAACTCTTATTGTAAGTATATGATCATGAACACACTAATAACTCTTGATGGCTTACTTATGAACATGAGTAGCTAAATCCACAACTAGAGTTGTGGGAACATGAAGGATTAACAAAGTAGGCAAAGTACTTGGGTACTCTAGGGCGATGTTTATGCATGTATTGTTCTTCCCTTCATTTTGATTGCTTTTTAACGGTGCGCAACGTTAGAACTCGCCTTATCCTTACTTGCCGGACCAAGGAGGTAACGGATGGGAAAAGGGTCATTTAACGACGGAGATTTGAGGCTACCAACCCTCATCTAATAGCTTGACCTTGTCCGAAAATAGCTAATCTTGGATCAGGGGTAAGAGTTAGTAAAGCATACACCCACGGTCGGACCAAGGCAGGTGATGAAATTCATCTATTTGTCGGACCAAGAATTTAGGTGAACCTAACTTACCGACTCTACATGTTAAGCATCAAACTAGTTTACTAAGTACAGAGCCTTACTAAGTTATGATCTCATGGGGAATACTACTGTAGTCATCTCACCTATTGATTACAACTCTTAAAATTGTCACGTGTTACTTGTTTACATTCTAAGTTCAATTACTACTTGTTACTTTAAAAAAAACTCTCGAGGGAAATAAACGACTAAGAACACGACTAAACATTAATCGACCATAGCCCTACCATATTCCCTGTGGGATTGACCCCATCCTTCGTTGGATTCTATATTTGATCATTGATCGCTTACGCTTCTAAAAAGAGGTGTAATTTGGGCGTATCAGTCAATACTATTATAATCAAGGCAGAGAAAAGGGACGAGGTGACTACAACTCAAAGTCATGGGACAAGTCTAAAATTAAATGTTATAGATGCCACAAATTCGATCATTATAAATCATAATGTCAAACATATTTGTCTAAGTTGCGTGGAGAGAAATCTAATTTTGCATAAATGAAGGAAGAAGAAGAGGTTTTACTTTTGATAGCATATCATTTTAAGGAGAAAGTTTTCACTAATTTATGGTATCTCGATATCGGTTGTAGTAATCACATGTCTGGGAAGAAGGAGGAATTCTTAGAGTTGGATGAAATTTTTCGAGGTACGTATACTGTGAGATTTGGAGATAATTCAGTGTTCTCTATCATGAAAAAAAGAAAGGTACAAGTCTCAATCAAAAATAACTCTATTCATACCATAGGTGATATGTTTTATGTCCCTGCTTTGAAGATAAATGTATTAAGTGCTGGATAACTTCAATAAAATGGATATGAAATTAATATCAAAGGTGGAGTGTGTAAGATACGAGATTCTCATTTGTGGTTGATCGCTCAGATTAACATATCAAATCGCTTATTTTGTTACATCTTTACAACTCCACAAAATCTTATTTTTCTGCAAAAGTAAAAGATGATGCCTGACTGTGGCACTTTCAGTTCGGGCATCTTAATTTTACTGGATTAAAAACTTTGCAACAATGAAATATGGTGAATGGTCTTTCTCAAATTTTATGTCCATCTAAAATTTGTAAAGAGTGTGCCGTCAGCAAGCAGTTTCGCAACCCTTTTTCACAAAGAGGTTCATGGAGAGTAAAAAAGGCACTGAAACTTGTTCATTCTGATATTTATGAATCAATAACACCATCTTTCAATGGAGGTAAAAACTATATAATTACCTTCATCAATGATTTTTCTCAAAAAAGTTAGGTATACTGTTTGCAAATAAAATTTGAAGCTTTTAAAAGCTTTAAAGTACTTGTTGAAAAAGAGATTGACAGCCCAATAAAAGCTCTTTGTTCAAATCGTGGGGAGAATATAACTCACATGAATTTGTAAATTTTTGTGAGCTTCATGAAATAAAGAGGCAATTTATAGCAGCCCACTCGCTCCAGCAAAATGAAGTTTGTGAAAGAAAAAATCACACTAACATGAATATGGTGCGGAGTATTTTGACAACCAGTGATGTTTTAAGAAGCTTTTGGCCTGAATCAGTAAATTGGAGCATTCACATATTTAATAGATGTCCCATATTTACAGTTAAAAATATGACTCCAGAGAAAGCATGGAGCGGACAACAACCAACGGTAGATCACTTTAGAATCTTCTAGTGCATTATATATGCCCGTATTCTAGATCAAAAAAGAAAGAAACTAGATGAAAAGGGAGAGAAATATATTTTTCTCGGTATTAGTGATTAATCAAAAGCTTATAAGTTTTATAATCCTAACACTAAAAAAATTAACATTAGTCGTGATGTAATTTTTGATGAAGATGCTACCTGATCATAAAAGGACAAAGGAGATCAACAGTAGCTTTTGAAGAGGAAATGCAGCAGCTGAAGGAGATAGAACAACCAGCAAATTCAGATCCACTTCAATCACTAATTTCAGCTCCTACACAAGAAGAGGAGCAACCTCAACGACCAAAAAAAAAAAACCTGCATGGATGACAGATTTTGAGGTAATTGAAATTGATCGATCTAAAAATCCACTCATTCATGTTGCCTTATTTTTAGACTGTGATCCTGCCAGTTTTGAGGAGGTTGTTAAAGACTCAAAATGGCAAAATGCAATGAACGAAGAAATTGCTGCAATTGCTAGAAATGATACTTGAGAGTTGACTAAGCTTTCAAAAAGGCATAAGACAATCGGTGTCAAGTGAATATACAAGAAAAAGATAAACAAGGAAGGTGAAGTCGAGCGGCACAAAGCGCGCTTAGTAGCTAAAGGTTATAAGCAAGAGTTCAATGTGGACTACAAATAAGTTTTTACTCCGGTAGCAAAACTTGATACTATCAGACTAGTGATAGCTTTGGCTGCTCAACACTCATGGGCCATTTTTTAAATAGACGTCAAATTGACTTTCTTACATGGGGACTTGGATGAATAAGTATTTGTTGATCAACCTCCTGGTTATGTCAAGGTTGGAGAAGAACATAAAGTGTGTAAATTAAAAAAAGTATTGTATGGACTAAAACAAGTTTCGCGAGCTTGGTATAGTCATATAAATGCTTATTTTTTAAGAAGAAATTTAAGAAATGTCCATATGAGCACACACTCTTTACAAAAATTAATGATAAAAGAAAAAAATTCATTGTTTATTTATATATGGATGATTTAATTTACATCGAAAATGATATCTCTCTGGTTGAAAGTTTTAAGAAGTCCATGATTGTGGAATTTGATATGACTGCTATGAAATGATGCATTATTTTCTTGGTATCGAACTTGTTCAATCCGCTGATAAAATTTTCATCACACAAAAGAAGTATTCTCAAGAGATTTTAGACAGGTTTCAGATGAATACTCTTTACAAGCAGATAGTGGGAAGTTTAATGTATTTAACGATCACAAGGCATGATATTATGCATGTTGTGAGTCTTATTAGCAAATAAATAAAAAGTCCCAAAGAGATGCATTTTCTAGCCGCAAAGAGAATTTTTTGCTACTTGCAAGGAACTACTAATTATGGTCTATTCTACACGAAAGGAGAAAAATCAGGCTTGATTGACTTTACTGACAGTGGCTATGCTGGAGATTTGGATAATCGAAAGAGTATGTATGGTTATGTCTTTGTGATGGGGTCGGGAGCAATTTCATGGTCTTCACGAAAGCAATCAATTGTGACTTTATCAACTATAAAAGCTGAATTTGTAGCAGCAACATGTGTTTGTCAAGCAATTTAGATGCGCAAGGTTCTTCAAAAAATTCATTTCACGCCGAATGGCTCTACCACCATTTATTGTGACAACAGTTCAGTAATAAAGCTTTTCAAAAATGCTATTCAATATAAACGAAGTAAACATATTGATGTCAAATTTCACTTCTTAAGGGACCTCACAAAAGATGGAGTAATTGATCTCATCTTCTGTAGAAGTGAAAATCATGTTGTTGATGTGTTTACCAAATCTCTTAAGTTGGCATCCTTCCTGAGGTTCAGAAGATTACTTGGTGTCTGCACTTTAGAAAATCACATTTGAAACAAGATGTCCGTTGCAAGCATGTTAAAATGATAGTATGATTTTCAATTTAAGGGAGGGATTGTTGAATGTCATTATTTTTCTCCTTTCAGTTGTTAGTATTTTAGTTGACCGAGTATTTAACAAGTAAGTAGTTTGTTAAATAAAAGTAGCAGTTCTTTTTTAGTTTTGTTAGTAGTTGAGTGATAGTAGGAGTTAGTGGATTACTATCCTATTTTTTCGTTAGTAAAATTCTATTTATGGAGTTCAATTCTTGAAATTCAGATGAGCGATTAGCCAATAGTCCAGTTTTTCTCCTCATCTCTGTTTTTTCCATCACCTTCAATACGCATCAAAGGGATAATTCTCTTGTGACTATCATTTTTTATGTCCAGAAATCGTGTATCAATTTTCATTCTAATACAACAGTTCATAACTCAAGAAGAAAATTAACTTAAGCATTTGAAGGAAATTATTAGTATTAGGAGAAGCAGTTTGAAAATACGTACAAGTTTTGAAGCAATCTGGTGGAATTTCTATCTTTTTATTTTTTATTTTTTTTATTCTATGTTACTTTCACAGGTTACACTCACTTGTAGTTATGGAGGGTTTGATATCAACCCCTATCTTGTAGATTCACTACTGAAAATAGTTCATCGGTTTTCAATTTGTTAAAATTGACGGACTCCCTCGGTTGTCCCCTTGATTTTAATTGATTGTGTCGGTCGATTTCGTGGAACCGACCAAGACCAAAGCAATGATGTACAATCCGTCAGTTTGATATCAATTTTTCTTAAAAAAACTGGGGGAGTCCGTCGATTACGGCCCTTAATGTTTGTATTTTCTTAGTGCTTGAATTTAAGAAAAGATCGCTTGAATTTATCCATAGTTTATTTGTTTAATTTATTCCTTATCCCTCAAAAGTGATTAGCTTCAAAAAACCATTTCTTCCTCCTCTACAACTGAACTTGAGCAGTTCGGAATTACACTACTATGGCCTATTATAAAGAACAAGAGTAATTAAGGATTATCTCCCTATACAGTTGTTCTTCGCAAAAAATAGAAGAGGCTCCAATTTCACAACAATCTCTATCTCACATGAGTTCTTCCACATGAAAGTAACGTTGTTGGCATGCATTTATTATTATTTTTTCCTATTGTGTTTGGTATTCATTTACAGCTTGTTTCGATGGTGGTTAGTCATGGTATGGTATTATATTGTTTGTATGAGTATCATGTTTGTTTTGATGGTAACTTAAAATAAATGGTATGATATGGTTTGATTCCATGGTTATTTAATCATGAAAAGCCCCATTTTATTGTACCACCGATTTGGTGGTATCCCATGGTAATTTAATTTCTCTTTCAAATTATAACCTTATTTAATATTAATAAATTTAACATTTATAATAATTTAGTAAACTTACCAACTACGATACAGTCAAATCAAACAACACAATACATTATGAAACAACAGCCAATCATACAGTCTATCCAAACATTGTATTAATAATACAGTACAATACAATACTGTACGATACAATACCATACATTATGAAACCATGGGTAACGACCATCCAAACAAAGGGTTAGGGGTTTGACTAATTTAGATTGGTATCGAAAAATTTCATTTTAGGAGTAAAGTGCCCCCCTATGAAATGTTGGAAAAAATACTACAATATTGATATCAGACATGAACTACAAATCAGTAAAGAGATGATTACAAACACTAATGTCGTGACAAGTCACTGCTTTTAAAGCGATTTCGATTTGACTCCGGTGTAAATCGATAAGACCGGTCACTCCTCATGGTTCCACAACTATCCAAACACGCACGTGCACTCGTGACTGAAAGTTTGAAATTGCACAAATACAATTACCCAGAAATTCACAAAGAAAGGAAGCCAATACTTTGGCAGAGAATTGATGATTGAGGACGAGAACTAATGAAGGAGAGAGTATTTATTTTTTGTATATTTAGTTCACAAATTATGCTCCTTAAATAGGCATATCAATTACATGTTTTTTTATCCATCAGAAGAATGTAAGAGGTTAAAGAGAGTAAATGTAATGAAACATTAATATTACTCTTGGTTTAATGACAACTTGTCATAAAGACAAGTAACTTAATTTAACTCTTCTGAAAATCAATACTTATCTTTTTAGTGACAAAGTTACAAATTAATAAACTGTCATTTGAATGAATGTGAATCATTTATTTAATTCTCCCGTTCCACATATTCTTACAATTTAGAAATATTAGGCAGACTAATTGTAGAAAGTTACAAAAGTTATTTACTCTTTGCATTAAAAGAATAATACCTACATGAAAGACAATTCCATGTTTAAAACTCAATTCGATTTTATATAATTAAAAAAAAGAAGTACGTATCGCTCTCACGATCTTAAATGGTATGCATTTATCATCTACCCCACATTTCACAGCTTCTCTTAGTCTATCAATAATTATTATGAGTCACTCATAGCATTTTTAACTGTACTTCTTAGTTATCAAGAATTGAAGATGCGTGCATATAGAAGAAGGTACTAGGTAGTAAACAAAAAATATATTTCACTAGATATAATTGATACAATCATGTTAAAACCATCAGCACCACTACAACAACAACAAAAAAAAAAAAAGGGAACCAAAGAAGAGAAAAATAGTACTCCACAATATATAAGTAGGTGGATCGTCAAATATTTTTTGTGCAATTAATTTAATAACGAGAATCTACCTTTAATTTTTATTTGAGGGCAGGAAATTATCCAACTTTAGCCTAAGATATCAAGTTCAAGGTTATTAAATATATTTAGGAATTTACATTTTCGAAATTCTTTTAATTTAGAAGTTATTGATCTGATATTTCTTATGTCAAACAGAATGTAATATAATCTTTAAAATTAAGATATTTATTTTTCTATGAATTCTAGTTAAGATGATGAGGATATCAGATGAAAAATATTGTTGAGTAGGAAAGTTTCAAGAATTCATTTGACGTCAAGAATTCATTTGAGTAATTAAGAAAGTTGATAGAGGTCATCTGAAGTAATCTTCACTTGGGTGATAGTATGAAAATCAAGGAATAATGGACAGGCCATATATGCACGATTATTATACTGCTGAATTTTTTTAAAAACTATAGTGTATATTTATACTACTAGATACTAAGATCTCGTGTTAGCACGGGCCCAACATATGTTACTTATTTTGTTTAAATTTATGTGACACATATGAAAATTGTTGTCACTCAAATTTTTTATATGTTTTTCTAATTTTTAAGTTGATTTACAATACTTTTTATATAATTTTTAGATAATATATTTTACTCTCTTTGTCCCAATTTATGTAGCACTAATTAAATTTGGAGGTTCAACCAATTTTTTTATACAGTTTTTAGATATTTTAAGTTGTTAATTATATTGTTATGATAGTAATTCTTACGTCATTTTCTAATATATGTTACTTTCTTTGTCCCAATTTATATGACATTGGTAGAATTTTGAGAGTCAAATAAAATATTTTATGTTTTCAAAATATTTTCACTTACTTTATCTCAATTCATATAACCCTGATAGAATTTTGAGAGTCAAATAAAATATTTTCTGTCTTTTAAATATTTTTACTTTCTTTATCTCAATTTATGTGACACCGATAGAATTTTAACAGTCAAATAATATTTTTTTTGACTTTTAAATATTTTAAGTTGTTACTTATTATAATTTATAGTATTGTTTACATAATTTTTTTAAATATAATAGATTAAAAAAAATAAGACAAACAAATTAAAACGAACCAAGTACAAGAATTGCTAAACTAATTGTTTTGCGCGGGACTCATATATTGTAACTCATAGAAAACAAAATAGACCTTGAAACAAATAACTAAGCTTACAAAAAAAATCATGTTGCCGCAAAGGTTTGAACAATGAATCTTCTACACATATTCCCAAGCTTTTATAACCAGGCCATTAAGCAAATTATGATAGAAACTTCTACAAAAAATAAATTGAAACATACACCTGAAGCTCCTAGACTAAAAAAATAAATAAAAATAAACAGCTCACAAGGATTCAAATTGAAAACGTAATACACAAAAATTATATTTTTAACCAATGAGACAACAACATGCAGGAGACCTCCACCTACCTGTTGTCGCTCTTCTATATAGTAGAAAACCTGCATTTAAGCAGCATAGAAATAATAGATACATATTATTATTATTATTATTATTATTATTATTATTATTATTATTATTATTATTATTATTATTATTATTTTATACCTACTGATTTAGGATTTATCTATTCAATTGAACTCGATATGAACATAAATATACATATGTAAGAAGTTAATAAAATTATTATAATAAATAAATTATGATTGACTTCATAATCTTAAAGATATGACGAATTTAATACTAAATTTTATAAAAATTAAGCTCATTACTATTTAAATTTTGCATCGATCTCTCTAAAAACGATAACTATTTTAAGACAATAAAAGAAATGATGTTGGGAATAGAATCAAAGAAAAAACATTATTTTCACAAAAGCATGCACTGAAAAATAATCATTCATATGAAATGACTCTAAGAATTTGAATTTCTTTCTAAAAATAATCATTCCCACTCAAAGATTCCAAGTTTAAACAAGGTATAATTAAACACCAAAGGGAATAGAAAAGGAAGGAAATTAAAGTAGAATCATTCAAAATCTCTCTTTTCTTCATTTGTTTATATTCTATTTTGTTTTGTGCTTAAAATTGTTGGCGTGTTTTCCTTGATATCCAATCAAAAGCTCACATAAGGTGTGAACGGGAGAGGGAAAAGGCAGCCTCTATTTTTTGAAAGGAAAAATGACACCACATATTATTTTTAATACTTTAAATTATAAGTTATACATATACTTTTTTTTATTTATAAAATTAATTTTTTAATTACAAGTCATACCAGTTTAGGTAAAAAGTTATATTTTTACTGTATTATTTTTTTAAAATTTTTAATGAGAGAAAAAAATTAATTTTACTTAATTAATAATTAGGATATTTATTAGAAGATTTTTAAATGGAGAAAAAATCCATTATTTCTCTCTCTCTCATAATTGTCCTACCTTGATTATTTTCACCAAGGAATATGCACTACTCAAAAATGGGCATACGGGAACAGATATGCTAGTAACCATTTTCAAACCGTTACTAAAAATAGTCTATTGCAACGGTTATGATCGTTGCCAAAAATTTTGGTAGCTATTAACACGGCTTAATCATATGACCTTTGTCATTGGAATATAACCGTTGCGATAGGCCTACCTATAGCCACGGTTTAGTGAACTGTTGTGGTAAATCCATCTATTGTAACGATTTTTTTAAATTTTTTTATTTGTTGGAATGGTTTATTAATCCACCACATTTCCCTCCATATTTTTCCTCAATTATTTTTGTCACCCACCAATAGTAATATATTTTTTTTGTACGATAATTATTACTAATTATTTATATTTTAGTGTGTATTTTAAGGATCAAACAAGTAAAAACACGCTTCGCAGAGAATTGTTTATTTTGTAATATTTGGGCCTCCGTCTCTCTAAAAACCTAAGACCTTGCCTTTTGCTTACTGAATAAAATTACGAGTTTTGTGGTTATCTTGACACTTTTGAAATTCGTATATATAATTTACAAATATATAATTTATTCTCTAATTATAGTTATTTATCATGAATTTTCATATAATATATTACATGACATTAATTTTTACGTATAATATATAAACATAATTTATTTATTTTAAGAATAACATTTTGTACAATAATTATTATTAAGTATTTATATTTTAATATGTATATGGTCTCTCTATCTGCCAAGAATCCCTTACCCCAATTCACTTTTACAAATACATACACCACCGCCTCAAAATCCTCTCCTCCCCGCCAGATCCATCGCCACCACTGCTCTAGTCAGTTCCACGGCGCCTCTGCTTCCTGGAGCTCGCATCATCAGCCACGCTATATCCATTTCTCTCATCCCTTCTCCCTCTTTCCACCGCAATAGACCCAACGCCACCTCCATGTCCGACGAAGATCCATCGCTCCTCCACTTCTCTGCCACCGCTGCTTCGATGAACCCCACGGCGCCTCGGCCTCTTTGTCGATCCACCAAACACTCACTCGAGAACACCCACTATCTCTTCTCCTCTTCTCACTCTTCATGACCAAACCCAAAATTCCAAATTCCTCTCCTCCCCAGTAAGCTTCGAAGACGTTCCGACGGAACGGAGCTATGTGACAGAATACCAATGGCTGCCTAAAGGTCATTCATTACGAGTGGGATTTGAAATCTGGTCTCCGATGAATTATTTATCTCTGGTATGATTTTTTTTACTTTATTTATACTCCGCTATCTGTATCACATGATTGTCAGCGGTGTTTGAAATGCAGTTTAAATGGTAATTGTGGAGTAAATTTGATTGGGTATCACTAGTTAAGCTATTTAGATGATCATGTCCCCAATTTCTTAGCCTGCCGGGTTTATTTGATTCCTCAGATTAATGTTATATTTGAACTTGCTTGATTAATTCTCAATTTTTAACAGTGTGGATGACATATGCTACAACCAAGCCAATTCAGTTCATATGATAATTGTGCCTAATTTGCCTCTTTTTCTCACTTAAGTTTATTTGGAACAGCTTTACATGTTAAAAATGGATATTTGGGATTTCACTCTTGTATATTTGGTTTCCAAACGTGTGACAGCTTCAAGCTCTGTTATTTTTAGGTAAAAACTTGTTGGTCCTATATTGATCTGGCCAAGAAATTTTTTTATGATTTATATTTCATTTGTTTTAACCGAATACAGGACAACTTGCTCTATATGCTGATTACGGAAAATGTTAGAATATCATTCTGTATGATTTTTGACAACCTAAAGCCTTTCTGCTTATGGTAAGAATCTGATTGATTCCCTACTAAGATTGATTACTTCTACATTTCTGTATGTTTAGAATTAGAATGTTGAAGCTTAAGAGATTTAACTCATCTGTAGCATCTGCAATTCTCAATTCAAGTAAAAATTTTCAACGAGAAGAGGAATTAGTTTCTCTAATAGCTTTACAGAATCCATATCGATGGACTTCAAATCGGTTCCTCGATATTTACCAGGTTAGTACAACTTGTTTTGATGATTGTTACGTATCATTTTATAATGTATTGTACTTCCTCTATTCCATTTTAGTTGTCACGTGATTTCACTATTCGAGAGTCATTTTGACTAATATTTAAAGCTAATTAGATTATATTAATTCGATATTGATAGATGGGAATTCATTTGTCTAATCGGTTCTGGATTCATTCCAATTGGGATTCAAAGGTTGTCTAATATTTCTCCCTTTTTGACTTTCCAAATATTAAAAACTATATGAGAAGTTATAAAATCTGCATCTCTTATTTTCTCTCCATTGGATGATGTATTCTTCTTTTGAGATTGCCTTCTTTCGAAGTGAAAAGAACAGCTATTACTAGACCATAGGAATACAGTAGAAATCTCAAATTTATCTTGTATAGAGTATTGAAAATTCATTTGGTTACAGCTAGGAACAAGGAGGCGATTGAGAAAGAGCGTACTCGGCTGTAAGTCTTTTTTTTCCTTTTCAATTTATTATCTCGTTAAGCTTACATCAAATGGACTCTGAAATTTATTTTATGTATATATGCGCTTTAGGGTAGTAAAATGAGATGAACCGGGGTTACTTTGCTGTCATAAATGAGTTGAAGCAACATTGTGGTAAGGTATAACAAAAAAATCACTACTACCTTAATTGTTTCCTTTTTAGTTTTGTTGACTTTTTTGACTGGCAGAAACAAGATTGCAACTGCAAATTAGATTATAATTCCAACAATAGCGGCTATGAAGTTTCCTGCATTGGAAGTGAATCACTCAAATGGTTGAAACTTTAATCTTCCCATCACACCCATAGGAAAAGGCGTAGAGGCAAATACACCAGAAGCACCAAAGGCATCATTGTTGTGTCTTTCATTCCGTGCAAGCTCACAGGTTAGAATAACTCTATTTGATTGCTGGTTTCGGCTGAAGTAAAAGGGATCCTTGTATTTTCCATTAGCTTATCATCTATCTTTCTAATTATCATTACTTTTTGAGCATGGCTGTCTATGAAAGTTTAGAGTACTCAGAAACCTTTCTATCCACAAAACCATAAACTCTCGTGTTGTGTCCCAGATGTTATGGGCATACAGCTGATGCAGCCGATATCAATCATCTTTTTTCCCAAAAAATAATTTTTTGGAACTTTAGTAGTTTTTACATATATTTTATTAATATGGCCTATATGGTTGAAGCTAAAACTTGACAAGAAATCTATAATAACTCCCTCCTCTATCAGCACAGGAAGAAATCATTTGGTCTCCCTAATTAGTTTTGTAATAATATGGTGTCTTCACAGAGGCGTCATCTTGGACAGCTAGAAAGTCTAAAGTACTTTAACATTCCTCAAAGCTTAGAATATTTATCAGTGGTTATCAATGATGAGGCGTATCATTGGCTGCCTTATGGTTGTTGGTTGTCTATTTGCGTTAACTGTGAATATGATTTAAAGTTGATTAAAATTAATGCTATCAACACTAGTGCTATTACAGTAATTTTCAGCTCCATACCTCGACTGGATAGATTACGAAAAAAGCACCTATAAGTAGGTTGAAAAATTTGAAGTTCTACCAAAGATGTGTCATTAGCAGCACTTTTTTAAACATTTTCACCAAAAGAAAAGGGCAATGTGGGCTCATGTATATCCTTGTAGGAACATATGAATAAATTTCATTTAGTTGCTGCACATTTAACAAAATGGTTGAGAGTTGAGATTACAAATTGTTTATACTTTCAGTGAGCTGTTAATGTCACCTGTATTAGAATTAGAATGATGCAGACTTGTACTTCTTACTTCTACATATTTGTATGTTTCTTGGTAAGCTGACCTAATATTTATTTTTGTTGTATATTTGGATTGCCCTTTGAGTTCCCTTTGACTAGATCTATTATGTTACGTTCGTATATAATAGATTTTACTGCACTCTTCTTAGAGACAAATCCATTTTTAGGAATTGTCAATCCTCTTATGATTCTTTGTAAGAAAAAATCTAGAAATTGACTTAAGTACTCCTCTAGTCTTTTAGTTGTTAAAAGTAGAAATAAATACATAAAATGATGTTAGCTTATCCTTTATTCTGCTCCTGTTTAAGTTTTATTTTATATATGTGCTTATCCAAAATATGACCCAATGAATAAATTAAGTCAAACTAAATGCTTGTCTATATCTGTATCATTCTGTTTTTGCTACCTCTATATGGAGAATATATATGTGAAGTTGCGTGTTTACAGAATACTATATGTTAGCATCTGGAGTTAGATAGTCACTTCCGAAATCAATATCTTGGATCCTTGTTTGTTTCTCCATCTTCTCTGTATCCACATGAATGTCCTTTGGTTCTATTAATATTTCTTCAAATTTTAGTTACTACTCTATCAATTTTTTCCTAATTACGTGTACAAACTCTTGGTTGTAGGGAAAAGAATGCTTACTACTGGCTCACTGGCAGAGTAGATGATGTTATTAATGTCAGGTACACACCTTCTAATTCCTCCCTCATCCAATTTACTTGTTTCAAAACTTGATTGGCCCAATAAGACAAGTAAGAGCTAGCTTAGTGATGTAGGAATTAGCAAAACTAGCTCCTGGTATTTGAACTATAGTATATATATGATGCATACAGTGGACATCGCATTGGCATAGATGAAGTAGAGTTAGCTTTAGTTTCACATTCTCAGTGTGTTGAAGCTGTTGTGGTTGGCGTGGAGCATGATATTAAAGGACAAGGGATATATGCATTTGTTACTTTGGTTGAAGGTGTTCCATACAGTGACGAACTCAGAGAAAGTGTTATCAAAGTTGTCAGGATATCTGTTTGGTTAGAGTTATAAATATTAATACTATTTAGCAACTTAAATGAGCTCCTCGAAGTTACTTATATCATGTCATATTTAATTTTAAAATTGGACTAAATTTAAAATTTAACGGCATGATGCTAGTATAATGGTAATCCTTCTTATTATCTTTCTCCTTTTACCTCAGTGCCTATCTTTAATTTGACTAAAATTAAAGTTTGAGTAGACACATGATTAAAATTAGTTCATAACTTTTATTTATCGATTTTTGTAGGTGGAGAAAACAATCAGTGGGGTGATGAAAGCATTGATGATGATGGCATTTGAGATTTGGTTGAAAGTGGTCGAAGTACGGTTGTATTTGTTGACATTATGAATATTTATTTTATTATCCAGTTGAAACATGTGTTAACTGTTGTATAGTTTGCCCGCGGATCATATTATGACTGATTTTTTACGCTTATGATGGATGGCATTATGCCTTGTAGATTTTATATATTTTGCGCCTACGGCGGATGACATTATGACTGGTATATTTTATATATTTTGCGCTTGTGGCGGATGATATTATGAATTGAATACTTTGAATTAGAATCATTCAGCTTCATTTAGTAATTATCATCTTTCATGATATTTACAATTTCGTAATGTCAAATATTTATATTTATAGCGCAGGTTATTGAAACATATATGAAAACTGTTTCAATAGGTAAAACAGAATTGTTGCAGTAGCATTTTCTAAAGCACATACTATCAATTGTCGCAACATATAAGAACTGTTACAATAGGTAAAATATAATCATTGCTATAGCGATTTTGAACATTGTGTAAAACTCGTTGCAATAACATAATAACTGTTGCAATTGAGCTAATAAATCCGTTGCAACATAGACACAAAAATCGTTGCAAATCATCAATTATAATGGTTTAAATCATTCCAATTGATATATAAAATAGTCGTTATTGAGGGATGAATAACCGTTGCAATATGTGTACTTTAAGCAACAATTTTGAGAACTGTTACAAGAACCGTTGCAATTGATCTATGGTCACGCGAGCTGATGCGGCGGACATAATCCCCGTTGCCATGTATTACTGCAACGGTTTTAAGGCCTACAACAACGAATTTCTTGTTGTTGCAGTAGACCTATTTTCCAATAGTGATGGTTCCAAATTTGGTATCAACAGAATATTAAGTTATATTTTATTTATATTGTTTTTTATATATTTTTCATACAATAAATGATAGTCCAAGTACATTTCTTATTAATAAATTTTTGTGTGTGAATGTAGTATTAAATCTGATATGATTGGACTATTAATACATATTCGGTTGAAATTAATTTTAATATCCTTCCCATATACTAAATTATAGTCTATGTATATTTCCTATTAAAATATTTTGTATTTGAATATGGTATTAGATTTGGTATTAATGGAATAACGAAAAAGAATATATTAATTGACGATGAATTTTATTTATCTGGGTAACTTTGAGAGAGAATCTATTTAAATTCTGAAAGAGTAAAAAATAACAATTGTTATTCGAGAGATGTGGAGATGATTGATATCCTTATTTAACCACCAACTATTTTTTAGAGATAATTGTTAAATTAGTTTTAATTTATTAAAACATGGATCTGCATATTAAATTTTTTGTAGTTTTCATTTTTATTAAAATACTTTAATCCTTTTTACTGTTTTAGTATAATTTGTTTAAAAACTATTGGTATAAATTAAAAATTAATATTATGATATGATTTGTATAAATAATCTTATATTGTGTATATATTTTTTTTTACCTTTTTAAAAGGCCTTAGGATTCAAGTTGAAGTAAGAGATATTGGACACAAATGGTCATTCGGTCAAAAATATTGACAAGGGATGATTCAAGAATTTTATACTCATTGTTTAGCTATTTTGCTCCTCTTTCTTGCTATTTTCTTCCCTTTTTTAGTTAACTTCCTTTTTTATTGTTTTTGTTTGCTTGGAAGCTGATGCCTTTTTTTTTTTTTTTTTTTTTTTTTGACGATTGACTCTTTTTTTTGGCAGTTGCTTCCATTTTTAGAAAAATAATTCTCCTATTTTTTTTATTCTACTAGAAAAAATAATGACATAAAAATTTGTAGTTTGTTTTAACAATCAAATACAAATTTATAATATTGTAATTGTTATTTTTTTATTAATCAAATATAAAAAGAATATTTTTATTTGTTGTATAAAAATAGCATATTTTATACAATATTGATACATATACATATTTTATACATTAATGATATAGGTTTTAGGAAAAATTACGTGGTATAGAATATTGAGATCGTAATTACAAGGCATAACTAATGTTTAAATTAATTACCATTTACAACTATGGTTTAGATTAAATAGCTATTTTTTGTGGGTCCAGCATATACAAATACAAATGTATCATTTGTATATGTATCAATTGTATATGTATCAATTATAATATATAATTTTAATTGTACAACAATAAATTTATATACAATCCAAATCATATAATCGGAATCATACATTTGTATATTTGTATTTGTGCATTTGTACAATTCAAATGTATTTGTGAATTAAAATATTTATGTATTATTGTATCAGTGAATTTGTATACGTTTCAAATCATATAATCTTAATTATACATTTGTATATTTTTTAATTCATTTCCCAAATCGTGATCCATAAAAATCTGATTTTGTAACAAATTTTTTGAAAGTTTCTTGTTTTACTTTATATTTGTATATATGAGTGTCATATATAATTATATGTGGATGACAATTTTAGCTATTATAGACAAGTTTGAAGAGAGAATATATGGTAAATGAAGATGTCCATGATTTATGCTTTTTTCTATTTTTAAAAAGATTTTGTAACTGGTTTTTAGAATTTATGTTGTTTTCTATTTTTAAAAAGATTTTGTAACAAATATTTAGGATTGTCAGTTAAATTTGTATTTCGCTGTCAATGTCATATATGTATATATGTATATTTGCTGACTTGGCTACTTAAAAGTAGCTATGAATTATAATTAGCAAACTTTAACTATAGACCCCCCAAATTAAGTCTAAACTTTGGCTATTTATGAAATTTTGCCTAGTTTTTATACACATCTTATACAGATACATATTATATACAAAAGCAAAATATATATTATATACAATAATTATACAGTTTCTATATATTTTATACATATACATATTTTATATAATAGCTATATAGTTTCTATACATATATCGTATATAGATACATATTCTATACAAAAATCATACAGTTTTTATATATTGTATTTAATTTTTTTTAAAAAAATAATATTTTTTTTAAAATATTTTTTTTAGCCAAAAAAAATTGTAGCAAAACCAAAAAAAATTAAAATGAACAAACTTTAGAAAATTGACCGAAATGGACTAAAACTGAAAAATGGCCATGAGATGAAATAGTTTCAGTCGAGTGGTCAAATAATGACCCAAGATTCAAAAGGTCATTTTGACTGGAAATTGTTTGATCGTGTGACCCTGGGATGTCTTTTTCCCTTGAAGTAAAGGATGTGCCAAGTGGGGTGATGCCTATATTCTTTTGAAATATCAAGTAAAAACGATATTCATCATTTTGATTTAATTTTATTTGTGCAAATTTTCTTTTACTTTCTCTCTTCTTTGGCTTTAAGTATTTCGTGTTCGAAATCTACTATCGACTCGACTAATTAAATTTGTGTCATCAAAGCGCTTTCTATCTAAGAGAATTCTATTATCAGAGCTTGATCTGTATGCAAAACTTTTAGTCAATGGGGAAGAATCGTTACCATTTCATCATATGCCCTTATGAGGTTATGCATAATTCCTCTCTTCTTTTGCTTTTTTTTTAAAAATATTTTAAATTCCTTTGATATTCTACACCTCAAAGATAATGGTGGTTCTAACTCCATTTCATAAATATGAAAATTCTAAACCAGAACTTGAGAGTTGAAATGAGTCAAAGTGGATAAATTTTTTATCAGGGTGAAGGAATAACACACAAAAGATAGTTAGGAAAAATAAATATATGATTTCAACATAAAAAAAAGTGATGGATGAGCGGTAATAACACACAAAAGATAATTAGGAAAAATAAATATATGATTTCAACATAAAAAAAAGTGATGGATGAGCGGTAATAGCTAGGGAAGAGGGAAAGTAAATCCTTTTATCCTCGATTCGTGGGAATTATTTCCTTCACTAGTAATTCCAGTTCAATCTCGATCAGTGAACTTTTGTGTTCGAACCTTGAATTCGGACTTGTTCAACAAGACTTGATTCATCAACAAATTTAGCTCTAATATTTGTATGTATGAACAAGCTATTTATGGATAATTTTCACTTTATACGGCTCCCTCATTTAATTCTTTCGAATTTATTTATCTTTTTTCACATTTGAGAATTCTCCCTTCTTAATTTTTCTTTTTCGTAATGATCGCATAACTATGACTTTTTTTTCCTCACTAAAGTCGCATAACTATATTTTCTAATAAGAAACTAATCACAAAGTTTTTACCCTACCGACTACCACCACAAGTCATAATTGTCAAAAATAATTCAACCTTCGGACAACTAGTAATATTCTTACTCTATATTTTATCTTTTTCATTTTAATCTTATAAATACAAAACCCAACTCACCACGTTTGGTTGAGTCAGCATGTTTCTTAAATTAGGGACATGTGATATTCACAACTTATATTTCCTTAGTTTCATTTTACTGGACTTTGATTGATTTAACACATCTTTTAAAAAAATTTTAATTAAAGATATATTTTATCAAACTAACCTTATTAATGATGTTTTGAAATTCTAAATTTAACTATTACAATTTTATGTAATAATTATGTAATGACCCTTCCGATCATTCCCGTGGTTACGCATTTTTTGTACCGTTAGAGCTTACCTGCAGCGGCCCCAAGTCATTTATGGCTTGCTGGGACCGGTGGTTTGGTGCCCTGGCCGTTATGACCATTTTCCTGTCTTAGAGCTGAGTCTTAAGAGTTGAGTTATCAAAATCGTGCGGTAGTGATTTGCGATCGTATGACCTTAACCTTCGTCCCGTAGCAAAGGCTTGCGAGCCTAAAATTGAGAATTTTATTAACATCAGGCGTATTTGATTTGAAAGTTGAATTTGGTGAGAAGTTATATTTTTATTGCCTTCCTAAAATATTTTAAATATTTATGGGCATCCTTGGGTTGAGTTTATTAGCTTGGCACCATAGACCTTGACCGCTTCTTCATGTTCAATTCGTTTCTTTCCTCCTATGTTTGTAGTATTTGTTATAGACGATATTATCACCCTTGTGGTCCTGTGTGGCCTTGTATTGACTCTGAAACATAGATAGTGGGTTATTGGGAATGTCCGTGAGTCCCGGACATCGTTATTACTGTTATAGAGTTGGCTATCTGTGCTGTAGAATGATTGGAGCCTGTGCAGGGCCGATAGGTTGATTGTGGGCCGTGGGGCACTGTTGTGATTGTGTACACCATTATCATGCATATAGAGGGTTTATGCATAATTTTACTACAATTTTGACTTCAGACCTTCTATTGAATGATTTCTATAACCTGCATGGCCGTGGGGCCCATTTTTGGTAAAAAATGATTGCAAAGAGATTTAGTACCATTTTAACGGATTTTCTTGGGGTAAGAGAAAATAAAAAGGATATTTTATCACTATTTCTACTAATACTAGGCTCGGCGGGGCCGAGAGCTAGACTTGTTTTACTACAACTTCCGTGATAATACTAGGTTCGGTGGGGCCATGCACTAGAACCATTTGATTTACTGATTTAGACCCGGATACCCTTCGGGTAGCTTTACTTGGGGATTTTTAAGATTGTGGGGCATCTAGTATATTGGTCAGGGGCCTCCATAGACCTTGCCGTTCCGGACCAAGGGCTACATGCTGGGAGTGCCGGAGGGAGGGTATACGGTGTAGTAGGGGTATACGGGTGTGACCTTCCATGGATCCTGTCTTCTGGGCCTTATAGGACGCCAGCAACGGGTAGTATACGTTACTATTATTACACCTAGTTCATCACATTATCATATTGTTTGAGGTTCCATCCTTGTTTGCTGTTTGCTGAGTGTACGTTTCGGTAGTATGGGATGCCAGAGGGTTTGTCTTCACTTGCTTGTGTTCCTCGGGTGTATAGGCGTCCCGTGGGACTGTAGGTAGGCTTATTGTTATTAACTCGTAATATTGTCCCTATTATGGTTACTCGATATTGGATTTGATAAGGTTGTACTTTGGCTTCTAGTTGGTATATCTTGATTGAGATTAGTATGCTTATTTGGATGATAGTATTCCGTATCCGAGCATGACTTTCGTTATTCGCCGGCTCCTTCTCTTTTCATTGAGGTTACTGGTATACCATCTACTTTTTAGACCCTTCTTTATATACTTGTTATTGCAAGGATCCCGGGTACGTATTTCTTTCTTTCGCATGTGATTGGTATTCTAGTAGCTAGCCATATGTGTTATCTTGGTTGTATTCCTTCCGTGCTAGCTTCAGTGTGCTCCTTCATTGTTTTCAGTGACTACTTGTTTCTATTCTGCTTATTACTGCTCTTTTATCTTATATGTGCCCAGTCGGCCTATGATACCTACTGGGTACCAGTTGATTCGCAATTGGTGCTCATACTACACTTCTGCATCTTTGGGTGCAGATCCGAGTGTTAGTTCTCGCTGCTGACTGTGCTACCTCGTGCGAGGTATTTTTAGACTATCCAAGACTGATGGTGAGCTCTTCATGGTTGGGGCTTAGCTTTAGTTCATCTTCTGTATTATGTACTCCTTTATCATTCAGAGACATATGTATATATTCTTTTGGACCCTTTTGTACTCTGTATACTTAGTTCCGACTCTTATACTATGATACCAAGTTTTGGGTTTAGTTTAGTTTCCGCTTATACATTCCTGTTGCTTATTTCTTTATCTTATTTTCCTTGATTTCGCTTATATTATGCTTCATCCGCTTGCTTGTTAGATAGTAGCTATTAGTAACCGTTCTGGGCTACGGGGATTGGTTTGCCTACTGAGGGGGTTGTAGGTGCCATCTTGACCAGAAAATTGGGTCGTGACAGTTTGGTATCAGATCCCAGGTTCATCGGTGTCATCGATATAGGAGCCAATGTCTAGTAGAGTCCCGCGGATCGAGGCAGAGATATCCGTACTCAATCTTAAGGAGGCTACAGTGGCATCTTAGGAAATACTACTCTCTTATTGCCTCTGTATCGTGCGTATTATCCTTGATGTTTTCCTGAAATCTCACTTATTCTAGTTCATTCTCCCGTGGATGGTTCGTACGAGAGCAGTTTACATGACTTATCCAGGGTACTATGACCGTATCTGAATACGAGACCCGCTTTCACCAGCTTGCTCCATTTAGGGCTATGATCATGCCTACAGAGCCTGGTAGAGTCCGCAGATTTGTTTGGGGGCTGCAGATAAGGCTTAGGCAGCCAGCTGAGATATTAGTTGCCGGTGGTTGATCATTTCAGGCTATCGCAAATTATGCCCGTACCATAGAGGATTTGCACTGTCATGATCCCGGGGCTAGGGATAAGAGGTCCCGTCACTAGAGCAGCTACAATGGTTCCCATCATAGTGGTAGAGGTTCAAGCCAGTAGGGCCGAAGTTATCAGCCACAGCAGCACCAGGGTCAGTCTAGTCAACCGGTTCAGGCTTCGCTTCAGGTTTCTGGTAGCTCTCAATTTTAGTAAGGACAGAGTAGCCAACAGGGTTACAATGGTCAGACTCCGAGAGGTTCAGTTTCTGAGGCATCAAGCCATGGTGTCCACACAGGTTCTGCTAGTTCATCTCGACAGTTTAGGCCATCAGGGCCCTGCTATAATTACGGTGTTATCGGTCATTATGCTAGAGATTGCCCCTAGTGGGGTACAGTTCAGCCAGCCGCTCAGCCGGCTCAGCCTATCTGTGTAGTCCAGCCACCGGTTAGAGGGGGTGGAGGTCAGGCTAGAGGTGGTGCCCAACGTGGTAGGACAGGTGGTAGGGATGACGGTCGTTCAGGTGGTAGTCATCGTTAATTTTATGCGGTCCCTGGGAGACCGAAGGCATAGGCCTTTGATGCTCTGATCATAGGTACGATTTCCATATGCCATCGACCAACTTATGCTTTATTTGATCCTGGATCCACTTGCTCGTATATTTCTGCCAACTATTTGCCTTGCTTGGGATTGACTAGTGAGCCGTTATCTGTACCTGTATCTGTTTTGACCCCAATAGGAGATTCTTTAGTAGTGGATCGGGTTGTGATATCCTGTATGATTTTTGTTGGAGATATTGAGACTTGGGTTGATTTGATGATTCTTGATATGTTAGACTTTGATGTCATTCTGGACATGGACTGGTTATACCCTCATCGTGTAGTTTTGGATTGTTATACCAAGACCATTACCGTAGCCGTTCCCGGTGCATCCTTTGTTGTGTGGAAGGGTTCTGTCAGCCGCGCAGCGTCTGGGATCATCTCTTGTCTTTGAGCTAGGAAATTGATTTTCCGTGGGTGTTTGGCTTATCTAGCATATGTTCGAGATGCTAGTGCGGACCCTTCTTCCCCTGAGTCAGTTCCTGTGGTTATAGATTTCTTAGATGTGTACCCTATCGATCTGCCAGGCCTTCCACCTGAGAGAGATATTAATTTTGCCATTGAGTTAGAGCCGAGCACCAGGCCCATTTCTATTTCTTCTTACCGTATGACTCTTGCTGAGTTGAAGGAGCTTAAGGAGCAGCTCCAGGATCTGTTAGCTAAGGGGTTTATTAGATCGAGTGTGTCGCCTTGGGGTGCTCCTGTTTTGTTGAAGAAGAAAGATGGGTCAATGCGGATGTGTATTGATTATCGGCAGCTGAATAGGGTGACAGTGAAGAATAGGTATTTGATGCTGAGGATTGATGACTTGTTTGATCAGCTTCGGGGTTCAGCCATGTTTTCGAAGATTGATTTGAGGTCTGGCTACCATCAATTGAGGATTAGGGCGGAGGACATCCCTAAGACAGTATTCAGGACACGTTATGGTCATTATGAGTTCTTGCTAATGTATTTTGGGTTGACTAATTCCCCCACATCCTTTATGAGCTTGATGCACATAGTGCTTGGCCCGTATTTGGACTCATTTGTGATAGTTTTCATAGACGACATCTTGGTATACTTGCGGAGTAGAGATGAGCATGAGAAGCACTTGAGGATTATACTCCAGACTTTGAGATATCATCGGTTTTATGCCAAGTTCTCAAAGTGCGAGATTTGGCTTGAGTTAGTTGCATTCCTAGGGCACGTGGTGTCTAAGGATGGGATTAGGGTTGATCCGGGAAAGATTTCAGCGGTTTGTGATCGGCCTAGACCTACTACTGCTACTGAGGTCCGCAACTTTGTTGGGTTAGCAGGTTACTACAGACGGTTCATTCAGGGATTTTCTTCCATAGAAGCACCCTTGACTATGCTGACTAGGAAGGATGTCCCATTTCAGTGGTCGGATCAATGCGAGGATAGCTTCCAGAGGCTTAACGCCTTATTGACTTCAGCTCCAGCTTTGACTTTGCCGGTTGAGGGTCAGAGCTTCTCCGTTTATTGTGATGCTTTCGGGGTTGGTCTTAGTTGTGTGTTGATGCAATAGGGTCGAGTGATAACATATGCATCGAGGCAGCTGCAAGTTTACGAGCGCAATTACCTCACTCATGACTTAGAGTTGGCGCCGGTAGTCTTCGCGCTCAAGATCTGGAGGCACTATTTATATGGAGTTCGTTATGAGATATTCACCGATCATCATAGTCTTCAGTACATTACGAGTCAGTGAGAGTTGAACTCGAGGCAGTGGAGATGGATTGAGCTACTAAAGGACTATGATTTCACCATTATTTATCATTCGGTCAAGGCAAACGTGGTAGCATATGCCTTGAGTCATAAGGCGGTGAGTATGGGCAGCCTAACTTCACTTTCAGTTTTTGAGCGACCGTTAGCCTTGGACATCCAGTCCTTGGCTAACCGTTTGGTTAGGCTTAACTTGTCGGATCCTAGTAGAGTTCTTGCCATTATTGAGGTTCATTCAACTCTAGTTGATCAAATTCAGAGCCGACAGTTTGAGGATTAGAGTTTGTGTGACCTTCGCGATCAGGTAGTTTGGGGTGAGGCCAGTGTAATGACCCTTCCGGTCATTTCCACGTTTAAGTTTGAAGTCAAGCAAATCGACAAAAGATATCGTAAGACCTTTAACAAATTTCCTGAACTTTGGGTCAAATGTATCAGGACTTTTCTCCCAATATATAAAGAGTTAGAAGTCCCCCGAAATACCAAATCGAAGGTTTACGAGTCTAGTTTCTAACGCACAAAACCGCACGTCCAAATTATCTCGGAGTAAAAAGTTATGACTGTTTTACCGCGGACTGTCTGGCAGAAAATGGGTTGCGAACCGGGACGCGAACCGGGTCGGGTTAAACTCGATTTAAGCCTCGATTTCACGTTTTAAAATGCCATTTCAGTTCTAAAACAGTGATAAAATAAGGGAGGATCCTGAGAGAACTCTTGAGTGTCGAAATCGGGCGTATTTGAAAGTATTTATTTTATAAAGTTTTTATACTCCGTAATATTTTAACGGGATAGTAAATTTAATTATGTTGAAATTTATTATTATAATATAGTAGGTTTTATTGGAAATGATTTTCTAATAATTATGGTATATTTAAAATACTATATTTATTTTACCACGAATTTATGCAATACCCGAATATATACCTAACGGAGGGAAATTAGTTGCCACCTCCACCCCCACGTGTAAGTGGAAGGTGAAGGCAGCACTAGTATATTTAGAAATGGCAGCATTTGATGAAATTGCATACTAAGTACATTAAAGTGGGCATTTTGACCTTGCTGAAGGTATCTATACATATATGTATATTACTGTTGCATACAATTATGCACAGTATTAAATACTCATTCACGTGAGAGGTTTTGTTGTGAGAAAAATATATTTGATAAAGTAAGTCAATTATCTTGTTAAGTTGTTCCGTCCCAAATCCGATTCCGGTTCCGATTTAGTTTTGGATTTTCTCGGAGTGGTTCGAGCTTGGACATCGTTGTTCCAGCAGCTTGTCGTCGGACGACAGGTAGGTTACGGTTTATTTTCCCTAGACTCCGCATATATAGAATAAAATTGTATTAATGGGCATCCTTGGGTTGGTTTATTAGGTTGGTACCACAGACCTCGACCGCTTTATTCATGTCCGCCTACTTTTGTTCCTCCGTTGCTTGTAGTATTTGCCGATATATTTTATTTACCCTTGTGGTCCTGTGAGGCCTTGTTGACTCTGGAACATAGAAGGTGGGATTTTGGGAATGTCCGCGAGTCCCGGGCATAGAATTATCCTTTTAGGCTGGTTATGCTTGCTGAGTAGCTGTGGGCCTGTGCAGGGTCGATAGGTTGATTGTGAGCTGCGGGGCAGCTATTGTGTGTGATCATACCATTTCCATGCATATAAAGAGGTTTTATCCATGTTTTACTGTGGTTTTGGCTTCGGGCCTACTGGCACTGTTTCTAAACCTTGCATGGCCCGGGGGGCCCGTTTTTGATGGAAATGATTTGGAAATGGTTGATTTCACTTGTGGAGATTTTTGGGCAAGAAAGTAAAATTATGTTTAAAATCATCAGTTTTATGATTATCGCTAGACTCGGCAGGGCCGGGGTGCTAGTTGAGTTTTCTTGTTACTTGAGATGATTTTTAGCCTCGGCCGGACCGAGCACCTGAGATGACTTTTTACTGTTTAGACCCGGCTATGCCCGGGCACCCTTGGAGGGGTTTCTGAGATATTTTCCTACTATTTTTTAGTCCTGGACAGGGTCTGGGCATGCATATTCGAGACTGGGTCTCTATCTTGATATCGAGACTGGGTCTCTATCTTGATATATGTTCTGATACTGAGTTTGAGTATGGGGTCTGGGACCTCCATGGACCTTGCTATCCGGGCCAGGGGCTACGGGCTGCGTGTGCCGGAAGAGGGGTATACGGGGGAGTAGAGGTATACGGGCAGAGTCCTTCCATGGAACTACCTGCTGGGCCGGATCGGCGCCGGAGGAGGTACATACAGAGATACTATGGCACTTGAGATCTTCATGCATCATATCATTCATTGTTCGAGGTTCCACCCTTGTTTGCTGTTTGCTGATTGTACGCTCCGGTAGTATGGGATGCCGGAGGATTTGTTTTCACTTGTTTGTGTTCCTCGGTTGTATGGGCGGCCGGGGGACTGTAGGTAGATTTTGTTATTTACTTACAGAGTTGTTCTCTATTATAGATAAGTATGAGGTAGGTCACTGCTAGACTGTTAGTTTCTGGATTAAGATTGATATGATTAGTTGAGTTTGATTCATGTTTCTGAGCATGCCTATCATTACTCTTTCTCTCTTCTTCTTACACTTGAGGTTACCGGTATACCGTCCATTTCGTAAACTTATCTTGTATACACTGTTGTTGCAAGGACCCCAGGTGCGTTGTTTCTTACTTTCACCTGTGCCTTTGGTGTGTATATTCTGCTTACTAGCCTCATATGTGGTTCTGTTGGTTTCCCTTTGGGCTAGTTCCTGTGTACCTTTCGTTGATTTCTGTGACTACTTGCTTCTACTCTGTCTATTACTGCTCTTTTATCTTATATGTGCCCAGTCGGCCTATGATACCTACTGGGTACCTTATGCTTCGCATTTGGTGCTCACCCCTACCCCCTGCATCTTTGGGTGCAGATCCTAGCGGGGGCCATCGCCGTTAGACCGTTGTGATTCGTGCGTGGAGATCTGTTGGAGACTACTTCAGGCTGAGGGTGAGCTCTTGGCGATCGGAGCTTAGCTTTAGTTTATCTTCTATTTTATGTACTCTATTACCATTCAGAGACATCTGTATATATTCTTTTGGATAGTTTTCACTCCATGTATGTAGTTTTGGCTCTGTACTATGATAACAGGTCTTGGGGTTGGTTTAGTTTTCGCATATGTATATATTTATATACCTGTTAGCTATTTTATTTGTCTTGTTCCTCTAATTGCTAGATAGTAGCCCATTACTAACTGTTCTGGGCTACGGGGATTGGTTCACCTACCGGGGGTTGTAGGTGCCATCATGACCGAGAAATTGGGTCGTGACAGCCAGCCAGGCTACTTTGGGTTTTGATGGTATTCTGAGGTTTGACAGTCGCCATTGTGTTCCGAGGATTGGAGATTTGATTCAGTTGATACTTCGTGAGGCACATTGTACTAGATACTCCATTCATCCTGGCACAACGAAGATGTATAGAGATTTGAGACAGCTTTACTGGTGGAGTGGTATAAAGTGGGACGTGAGGGAGTTTGTATCTCGGTACTTGAACTGTCAGCAGGTGAAGTTCGAGCACATGAGACCTGGTGGTTTGATGCAGTGACTTCCCATTCCTGAGTGGAAGTGGGAAGGGATTACTATGGACTTTGTTGTTGGTTTACCTCGTACTTCTCGTGGGTCAAATTCCATATGGGTGATTGTTGATAGGTTGACTAAGTGAGCACATTTCTTGCCGGTTCAGACTTCTTATGGTGCAGAGAGGTTAGCTCAGATCTACCTTCGTGAGATTTTTCGATTGTATGGGGTCCCAACTTCTATCATTTCAGACTGCAGCACTCAGTTCACATCTCAGTTTTAGAGGGCTATTTAGCGAGATTTGGGTACAGAGGATCAGCTTAGTACTGCTTCCACCCTCAGATAGATGGACAGTCCGAGAGGACCATTAAGGTCCTGGAGGACATGATTCGGGCATGTGTTCTTGACTTTGGAGGTTCTTGGGATCGGTTTGTGCCTTTGGCCAAGTTTGCATATAATAATAGCTTCCACTCGAGCATTAACATGGCACCTTTCGAGGCATTGTATGGTAGGCGTTGCAGATCGCCGGTTGGTTGGTTCTATGGGTTGGAGTCTAGGCCACAGAGTACATATTTACTTTGGGATTCCTTAGACCGAGTTAGAGTGATCCAGGATAGACTTTGAGCAGCTCAGAGTAGGCAGAAGAGCTACACTGATCGTAGACTTCGTGCCTTGGAGTTCAGTGTAGGTGATTTGGTATTCCTCCGTGTGTCGCCCATGAAGGGCGTGATGAGATTTGGTCGCGGGGAAAGCTTAGCCCCAGGTACATTGGGCCATTTGAGATTCTCCAGAGGGTTGGTAGTGTTGCTTATCAGTTAGCCTTGCCTCCGATGTTTTCAGCTATACATCCTGTATTTTATATTTCGGTGTTGCGCCAGTATGTTCTAGACGAGTCTCATGTGTTGCATTGGGATTCAGTTCAGTTAGATGAGAGTTTATCCTTTGTTGAGGAGACAATTGCTATACTAGCCAGAGATGTTAGGAAGTTGTGATCTAGGGAGATTCCGATTGTGAAAGTTCAGTGGAGGCATCGTCTGATCGAGGAGGCTACCTGGGAGATCGAGAGAGATATGCGAGCTCAATATTCGCAGCTGTTTGAGCCTTCAGGTACTTCCTTGTCCTTGACTTTCGAGGACGAAAGTCCTTTTTAGTAGTGGATGATGTAATGAACCTTTCGATCATTCCCGTGGTTACGCATTTCTTGTACCATTAGAGCTTGTCTGTAGTGGCCCCAAGTCATTTATGGCTTGCTCGGACCGGTGGTTTGGTGCCCTGGCCGTTCGTTTGGTTGTTATGGCCATTTCCCTGTATTAGAGCTGAGTCTTAAGAGTTGAGTTATCAAAACCGTGCGATAGTGATTTGCGATCGTATGACCTTAACCTTCATCCCGTAGCAAAGGCTTGCGAGCCTAAAATTGAGAATTTTATTAACATTGCGCATATTTGATTTGAAAGTTGAATTTGGTGAGAAGTTATATTTTTATTGCCTTCCTAAAATATTTTTAATATTTATGAAAAATACTCTTAATGTGACATATTTGTGTATGTATTTATTTTATAAGAGTTTTATTAATTATTAATATTTTAACGGAGATAGTAAACTTAGTTATGTTTGTTGACACCCTTTTTTTTTCCTCCACATTTATAATTAATTTTGAGCTTCTACTATTTTAAACAATTTTGAAATAATTGCCTTTATAAAATTTTAAGGTTTTCAAAATTAATTTAAGGTTAAGTGAAATGCGTATACTCTATATTCAATTATATAAGGGTATATAAATTTTACTTAAAAAAATATTTTGAAAATTGTTTTAAGCGAAAACCTTGTTTAAAGTTCAAAATGTGCTCAATTTCTCTCAAAATTTGATTTAAAAATCAAGGAATATTTGTACGAGTATTTCTTTGATTTTAAATAAGTCAATTATGTTTAATAAGATGATTATATATTTGTTAGTATAATTATTCTTAATTATTAAATATGGGGTTTGATTAATTAAGTGTTTAATTCATTACATTTCAAGTTTGGCCTAAAATCTTTAATTTATTCGATTTGGCTATGAGTACTATTTCAACCAAATCTGGCCACATTTGCAAAGCAAAGTGGCCAGCTCATAAACCAAATTTCAATTCTCCATTCCAGCCACCCTTTGGGCCCAACAAAAATTATTTCTAGCCTAAATATTTACCCCGACCCGGCCCAATTCCTCAATATCCCTCACCATAAGCTCACCAAACATATACATACATTTTCTCACACACATATACTTTACACCACATCATACCCTCACATATTTCTCCCTATCATACACCGCACACGTTTCAATTTCCCAAAAAGGACGCGGTGTCCTATACGATGCGCCTCGTACTCCTCTTTCTCCCTCGTTTCTTTCTCCTCTTCATCGACATAAAACCAAACGATTTCAACGATAAAGTACAACAACAATATCAAAACGCTGCAACCACAACACCAAAACGACGCCCGACTCCAAGATTCCATCCAATTTCGTCAACTTCCCGTCAAGGTTGCGCTGGCACAGCTGAGAACATTCTAGAGACTTCCCTAGGTTGCACCTTATCTGCTATTTGAGAGAAAATTTGTACAATTTCGTACAATTTCTTTGCTGGCCAACGTTAGCCAAAGGAGGAATTTGAATTTCCTCAAAGGAAATCCAGAAAACCCCCTCTGTTTTCCCGCCATTTTTGATCCCAAATTTTCCTATATAAACCCCTTCTTTCATTGAGATGGGTAGCAGAGCTTTTGGGGAAAAATTTGGGGATTTTGGTGGAGCATTCCACTAATCTCACGTAACCAAAAGTTTACAAGAGGAAATACACAAAAAAGATTCAAGTTTTGGCACAATCATTTTAAGTTCCGGTGGTGAAAGAATTTTTTGACGAAGCTTAACGTCTCGGTCGTTGCTCAAGAACAGGTAATATTTCATTCCACCTTTCTCTTTTTTTTCATCTTTTCATTAGAAATAGTCGGATGCTGTTGGTTTTACGCTGGTCTTGTTTCGGAAAATATTTGATTGTTGTTACGAGGAAATAAGAACAAGGTGGCGAGACGTTGTCTGTTAGTTCAAGTCTTTCCCATCGAACTTAGAGTTGTGAAGTTGTTTGCTTAACGTTTATGAATGTTAAGCCTTTGATGCTAGTTTGGGAGGCAAATAGTCTGTTTTAATTCTCATTAGCTTTGGAATTTATGTTCTCTGCTGTTCCTACTATTTCTGATTGCGTGAATGTGTATAGATGGACAAATTCTTGAAGAGTTTCCTTAGTTTACAATGCTAACGAGATTCATTAAAGAATGACAAGTTCGATCTTCGGGGTCGTTCCTTAGCCTTTACCAAAGATTGAAGGGCGTTGGAGAGAAATTGAACTTCATTATAGTTTGAATTTCGTCCCAACCTACTGTCAAAGTCCATAAAATAGGATGTAATTTCGTGGTTTCCTTGTTTTTAAGTTGTTGTGTGAAATGCAAAGGTCTAATTCCTTATGTATCTTAAACCGTGCTATATTGTGTTTGATTCATGTTTTCACTAGTCCCTAAATGGATCACGACATTGTGAGTCACCTATTCCATTTTAATATCTTAAGCATGTCATGATCGTAAGTCTAAATATCCTTGAATGAAACCTGATCGTTGTGATAAGAATTTATATGTAACTGAGTCTAAGAGGTTGTGAAATTTTGCCTTGTTCTTGCTAAATTATGACTGTGTGCGTGTCTAAATGAGTATGAGTAAATGATTGCTACCACTAATTTGAGTCTATTCTAGGCCAAGGACTCCCTGTAGGTCTTCTTGATTCTAAATATCAAGTAAGAACTACAAAAGGACGAAGTCATCCTTCCTTTAGGAATACTCTTCAGCCTTTCCTTACTAAAAGGAGAAGGGACGAAGAAGAACTTCATGGTTGTTTTTTTTTGTCTCCAAGAATCCTACTAGAAGCTCTAAATGCCTTCATAGTTGTACTTTCTTTCCTATCGTGATTATAGAATATAAGTTGGATTACTTATTGAATTTCACCATATCTATAAGAGTAGAAGATGGCTTTCATTTCTTTTCCTTTCATAGATTCGTCCGGTTTCCCTCATAATTAATGAAAGGAGGAATGAATCGTTATCTGGCTTTGAATTTTCTCATACCAACAATTTCCTTTTTCTCCTCTTCTATATAACCTTTGCAAACTAATGTTCTGCCAACAGTGAAGGTCAATGACCTGAGTTGATGAATGTGTTCCCATGAAAGTGTGCAAAACCCATGGTTTGTTTCAAGCAAGTCTTAAATATTGAATCTTTCTAGAGCAAGTCACAGTGAGGAATTCTTTGCCCAAAAGGCCAATATTATTTTTTTAGAATCCTCTTTGAGCAGCCATTTTGAAACCGTCCAGTGAGCAAAAAAATCTCATCCTCTCCCTGTTTTCCTGTTGCTTGGTTTTTAATATCAGTTCATGATTAATGCATTTTCTTCTTTCCATAGAACTTTGTGTATGGTTTGTTGTCCTCCCTAATGCATCAGTAGAACTATTTGAGATAGTTTTAAGCTCCAAAGGAATTTGCCTTGTTGTTCCCATATTGTTCAATGTGTTATGAAGCATTGTGATTGCTTTCTCCCTTTCTTTTTTATTCTCTATCCATATTGGGAAGCTTGCACAAACTAGTTCGAGCTTAGCAAAGAAACTCGAATTTTGTCTGGTTCACATGCTTAATATTCCAGTCGCGAGTAGCAAATTTCTCTTTTCAAACCTAATTGATTAAATGTTATTGTTACCCTCGCTAGCTTCACTAGTTTACTAAGTTCTCTTGGAGGCGTAAAGAGTTTTGAGGGTTCAGTTGTTTTGTCCATGCCTGCTCGTTCTTGCCATTTTTGTGATTTGGTTGCATCACTGGAGATACTTTCTATCTTAAACATTTCATCTTTAAATGAGATTAAGGATTAAGAATCGGTTTCCTATAGATGAGAATCATCTTTTTCCCTCTGTCTTGAATCTTATGCATTGGTTAATTATTTCTTCTAAGAATAGGGAAGCAGATTTACCTCTTTTATTTTATTTTCTGCTCTCTGGAGCTTAATATTCAACCTCTTACGACCATCGTTTACTTGGGATGATCATTTTTATTTTGTGGCAATTATAAAACCACTGTGTGTTGCAATTCTATGTGTTTATTTGCCATTTTTCTTTGCTTAGGCCCTTTTTTGAACTCCCTCCCATATGCTAATTATCTACTTTTTTTCATTTTGGTTTGCACGTGACACCTGCTGCAGTCCAAATACGGGCCTCTTCCCTTTGTGCATATACTCCAATGGGCCAAGAAGGCCCAATTGCATCTCGAGTCGGCCAATTCAAGGCCCCAAAAAGGGGTTAATATTTGAAGAAAATAAGTGTGGTCTAAAGTACCACACACGGAAGCTAATATACAGGGAAGGCCAAAGAAGCGGAGTGAAATTTGAATGGGCTTAACCCAAACATTTGGTAGTCCAACAGACATTTGTAGGGGTTTGGGCCTAAGTGCCTAAACCCAACTTCTCCTTTTCCTTTAGTTTAGCTTTGTTTTTTTTTGTATTAATTGGGACTTTGTAAACACTAACTCTTTTATTAACTCTGTTAAATTCCCTTCAGAGTACCATATGTTTTATGTGCAGATTTATTTACCTAAATCTAATTTTTGAAACCTTGTTCAATTTTTGGAGATATTATCATTAAGTTTACTTGCAAAAATTATTCGAAAATCACTTATCCTTTTTTTACAAATTAGTACCCTTTTTTTATATTTTTTTTTCTTTACTCAATAAATTCCCATTTTTTACAATTTAGTCAAAGAAGAAATGAGTTAGAAAAATAGTCGGATAACCGCGTGTTAGCGGACATTTCGAGTGCCTTAAACCCTTCTCGAAATGTTAATATGAACTTCTTACCTAGATTTCTTAAATTCGAAAGGTTTTTATCTGTTTTAAATCTTTTGAATATTTTTTAAAGGTTTTCTTGATTTTTCCTAAAACAATTAAGTGGCGACTCTGTTTTAATTAAGTTTGAATTTTTTTTATAAGTTTTCAAGTTTAATTCAAGTCAAAAACCATTTCAAAAACAAAATTGCTTTTCTTTTCAAACAAAAGAAAGTGAAAAATGCGATAAAACGGTGACTCTGCTGGGGACTTAACTGAGTTCTAACCAAAATATTTTTCTAACTTATTTGCTCTATTTGAACTAACTATTTGGGAATGTAATTTTTTTAATTTCCACACCTATTCGCTTATGTGTTTAAATTTTTTCCAAATATAAATTGTTGCATTCATGGCATACAGGTTCCGCCAAATGGCAAAATTAGAATGCATCAGGAAAAAAGTGATTACGCGTGCATTCACGGTCGCTTCTTTACTTAAAAAACTAAAAATTATCAAAACAATGTGCAATTAGTTGGTTCCAGGTTGGCCGACACTTGTTCATTGTTTCAGCCCGTAGTTCTCCACTCGGGTTCCCAGTCTCTTTTCAAAACCCATTCTAGTCAAACTAGCGTAGAACGAAGCCAAATTTCGTGAATAGGCATTGACCTAAGTTGACTCGGTACCCCAGGGGTATCGGGCCCATTAGCCAGATCACCTTGAGTCACAAAGGGCCCCCGGCCCGAAAAGATGATCATACCCTTATGTGTTATTCGAAAGACGTATATATCAGAAGAATTAGACTGTTGTTCCCAAAATTTGAATATCTAACTAGTTATCTGCTTGGTAGGATGTTAGTGTTCTGAATATTTGAAATGATCGTACGAATCTAGAGAGACCGCAAAGGAGTGCAAGAAGGGCCAAGTCATTAGGAGCATCATAGTGCCACCCCTGCATGGGTTTATCATTATGTATTGATTTTCCTAGAATACCCCTGCGTGGGTTTGCTCTATTTTTGCCCTTGCACGGGCCTATTTTATGCACTATTTTCCCTCTCCTTGCGAAATGTATTCCCCTTCCTTTCGATTTACTTGAATTCCTTGTCGGAAAATTTTGATTATATATATCTCTATTTTGGGGGCAATGAAACGATTCTATACGGCATATATGTCTTTCAATTTGTTAGGCCTACCTTTGGCATAAAATGGTCACATATCCGTATAGGACGCGCTATAAACTGTTATGTGATATAACTGTCTTACATGCTTATGTGCGTTGCTTGAATCAAGGAAAATTGGTCCACTCCATGTCAAAATTTTCTAGAACACCGTAAGCAAAATATAAAGCCCACCACGCAAGGTCCGACCAAAATCGCTCTTGGAGTTCTTCAAATTTTCCATAAAAAATCCAAAGCCTCCTTAAAATCCCTCTAAATATTGTTCCTACCTCTTCATAAAATGAACTTACCATATCTGAACCACATCCTTTCAGGATCCGACCCCTATCTTTAAGAAATTTTTATTTCCCACTTTTACAAGGGTGTCAACAAGTTCGAAAAGAGCAGCAAGCAAAGGTTCTACAAGGTCAACAAGTCAACCTTCCTGATAAAATCTATTTATCCAAGATCAATGGGCAAATTTCTGTCCGCTGAACCCTCAAGTCAAATTACCCGTGGATCAATTTGCCTTGACGAAAAGCAACTTTTATGTGTTTAAAGAAATTCTTATGTGTTTATTTTATGCCAGATATCTTGTATCATTTATCACTAACGGGATCTAACACATCAATCTTTGAGTTATTTTGCTTCAACAGGTAATAGAAACTGACCTGTGTCGACAAAGATGGCCGAACATCCTTACTTCACTCGCTCAAAGGAACACCAAGATCCATCCTCTAACCTTCGCTTTTCTAAAGGGAAAATGACTGATAGCGAAGAGGAGAATGATTTGGCTGTGAGAGACAATGTTATTACTTAACAGAGTGAAATGATTGCCGAACTTGCGAGAAAATTGAAAAAGATACAAGAAGAAGTACAGAAATCCAATGACATAGCTAGCCTGGCTATCGCAGCCAACACTCTAGCTCTGGGCAACTCTCAGCCCTCTTTCTAGATTCCTTCACTCAACTCTCCATTGACTGAAAATCAATCAAGAAATATCCCCCTGCCTCCGCGCCTAGACCTTCCAACGAACCCCTCTTCAATAACCATCCCCATATCGGATCCTCGTATCAAATTCATACTCCTCCTGTCTAGCACACTAACCAGAGCAATAACTCAAGTACCTACCTTCCACAAAACCTCCCTCCAAACTATCAAAATACGCCACCAAATACCTACAACTCCTGTCGCGCCCTATTTCGGACTGGCCAAAATATGCTTGCAACATTCGGCTCTTCTGCCTTTGTTTTGGAAAGGGTTTAGAGTCGCCACCTAAATTTTAGGAAACTTAGGAAACCATTTTTTAATGTAAAACTCTGTTTTTAGTCTGCGAAAACGTTTGAGATTCTGAGTAAGAGTTTTGGTTACTCGAAGGGAAGGTGTTAGGCACCCTTCAGAGCCTATCCGAAGATAGTCCTTAAACTCAGTTTAGAAACATATTTGGGAAAAACTATTTTTTGAATTATTTGCTAAAAAGGTGATAAAAACCTGTTTTATTAATTTAAAGAAAAACTCAAAGTATATGACACATGCCACTACAATAGGCAAAAATATAAAATATGCTTATGGTAAAAAGATGAAACATATGTACGTACATGTCAAAATATATGACAGTTTAATAGTAATGCTCTTATCATTAAAATACGTAGAACTTTATGATTTATAAGAATATATACTTAAAAGCTACGTAAGAAAAATGAAGATATTATTTATAATAAATATACCTTTGTAAAGTAAAATATATGTAGTTCTTAAAGTTTGAGAAAGTTTATGACATGTTTATTAAAAAAAGAAAATGAAGACGTATATATATTTAAAATATAGGAAATCATGTGAAAAGTTTATTATCTTAAAGGATTTGGATAAGTAAAAAATGTAGGAAATAAGTATACCGGTAGTAGAGAAAAACATAAAGAAAATCATATTTATTTTATAAATATATTTCATGTAAGAGAGAATTTGAAGACTTGAGTAGAGAATGAAAATTATTTGTTTCGTATAAAGAAGACTTTTATTTGTAAAGTAAAAAATAAACATACATTGAATATGAAAGAAAGTATTATGTACGTAAGTGTAATTGTGATAAATAATATATGTATAATTTACGTAGGAAGATGGGTAGGTAAAATATAAATATATACCTTGTAGTAGATAGCATATGACATATATACCTTGTGTTTTGAGGCTTTAAAAATCTGAAATCTCAAAAATAGATATAGAGTATAACCAAAATATTTTTAAAATATTGGGGTTGGAATAAGAGAATACATAAGTTATAAATGAATATGAAAATGGCTTGCCTAGATTAGATAAAGAGTTCTATAGTTTATGGCCTAAGAATGACTAATATTTGTTTAAAATATATATTGGATCGCTAATTAATGTTTTTGAAAATCTACCACAAGTTATTTAAAAATTGTTTTCTTGAAACAAAGCCTAAGTTAGCTAATAAAAAAATCTGCACTATTTACTATTTTTGAAAGTGTTTTAACCACTAATTTTAAAGCATTTTATAGGGGAAACCCGAAACATTTGCCTAACTAAAAAGGGTGAAGGAAATTCTCTTTCAAAATTTCTTGAAACTAAACAAAGTAATCCACGAAAATATAAGCCGAAAGATAAAACATTAATCAAAATCACAAAGGAGAACACATATCCCAATATACAAGGTTAGTTAAAACATTTCAAGTAAAACATAAGGGAAAGCAATAAAAATAAGAAAAAGTAAAGGGGGCTAGATACGCCAAGTTCCTTTGGAGGAACTAAACTCCTAAAGAACGACTCCGAGCACCGTGATAGCCCCTAATAGCTGCTCTACCCAAATATTTATTGGGCCGAAAGTGAGTTTCAAGTGAGAACTCCAGCTCTCCGGTTGTTTCATGTAACACAAAAAAAAAATGATAAGGATTAGTAACTTGCATAACAAAGTTTACAAAAATATAGAAATATGCCAAACTCAATAATAAAGTGGTAAGGAAAACAAACATGCTATTCGGTAAATACACAAGCATATATGAAAGACGACATGTGACCATATCTTTGAAATTGAAATTTACTGCCCTCAAAAATGTCCAAAATGTTTAACAGATGACACCTAATGTGAACAAAACCAAACGACCAAACACTGATTTAGTTTCGCACTCTTCATGCCCGAAATCAGTCCGTTAACATCCCGATTAACCACGTGATATACAACTAACAAAACTAAGTGCAATATAATCAATATGGAACAAGATTTGCTTCACCAGCTTATCTTCCTGCTTGTTCCCATATATTAAGACATGGACATATAATAAAGAAATCGAAGGTAAACTGGGTCACAAGTTTAATACAAAATCAAGATTTTCATTAAAAAGAAAAAGAAGCTGCCATGTTTAGAACTTTATGTTCAGTTTTTTTTTAACTTATCTTGGTCACATTACTACTAAGCGAACACATAAACACTTCTACAATTAAGAGGATTACGCTACTTGTACCAATTTAAAGTAGTACACATACATTTATGAAAAAGACTTGGGAGGAAGTTTCAAAATAGTGGCCACACATAAGCTCAAACTATTAAACCAAAGTAGCATAATAAGGTATGTTTACGGGCTAGTTAATTCGCGAGGTTCATTAGGACATGAAATCAGTCCAACAGTTTTGAAGACATATGTATTTCTCAATACTAGCAAAATGTTTAAAGAAAAATACAGATTATGGAATCCATGAAACAAGTTGTAAGGGAATACAATCGGCCATTTTTCAGAGCCCAGAACTGGAAAAAGGGGCCTTTTAGTACTAGATTAGAAACTGAAAATTCTTTTTAAGTGCACAACCAATCCAACACATGTCCAACGACCCATTCTATATTCACATATTCAATGCGACAGATTGCAAAGACTCAACCAAACGTTCCTTAAGCCTTTCTACGCTAAAACGAAGGCCGCCAACACCTTGCAGGAATAAAAAATTATAAAAGACGAACTAAACAATTATTATAGTCATCACATGGTCTCAACAATATCCTTAAACATTCAGCTGTATATACCCGGAAAACTCGAAGCCTCTTGAGGTTTATTTCAAGCTTATTCAAGGTTATAAGTACTCTTCCAATACACCATCAACTATAAATACAACCGAACATCCCGACAACTACTTCACTTCAAATCTTATCCGGTAATTCATACCAAACAGCCAACACCATTTAAACATTTGAGACAAGTCTCAAGTTGTAAGCACTTAACAAACACATAATCTCAACCAAACAATCAGGAACTCTTTTAATTTGCTTCACATTTTCATGCCAAAAATCAGTCAGCTAAACGACTAATATCCCGACTAAACACACAATTAAAAATTTGCAGAACTAAGAGCAATTTGATTAAGATGGGATAGAATTTACCTCGTGTTGGGCAGCGATTGAGGCCGTCGAGTGTCGAGTTCCAAACTAGCTCCTCCGACTCCGGTTTCAGACTCGACGTATTCCGAGGCGAACAAGAAAAGGAAAAAAATAAGTTCGAGAACAAGATGAATAGAGAGGCTGTTAGTGACTGTTGGTAGAGAGCAATGGATTAGCTGTTTGTTGATAATTTTCCTGATGTTTTTTCTTTTCGGTGATTAATTCCGTGAATTTGTGATTAAAAATCCGTGAAATTGATTCCTGAATTTCTGATTAAAAATCCGTTTCAGTTCATGGCTATAATGGAAACCCAAGGGTTCCTTTTATAGCCAAAATTTTAGGGCTCCAACGGTTCTTTCCAAGAATTCAAAATTTGAATTCTTGGAAAGCCAAGTTGCAAAAGGAAATGATGAAATCTGAGAAAGAAAGGAGAGATGCCTACCTTTTCAGGCTTATTTGAAAGAGACGGTGACGGGTCGGAGGTGTAGAGCTCAGACCCGTCGGACTAAGGCCGCATCCGTCGGGCAACTGATGGGTCTTCTCTTTTCCGAGGTCTGCAACCGGCGGCGGGGGGGAGCTTTTAGCTCTGTTTCTTGAGATGACAAAAAGGGTGAGAGGATGGCTATAAAGGTGGAGGAGAGAAGGGTGACGACCACCGGATTTTGCCGTTATCCGGTGGTCTAGCGACGGGCGACCTTTTCGAAGTTGCAAAAAGTCTCCGAAAAGGGGAAGGGACAATGTGAGGTGACGGGAGAAGGTGTTGTCGCCGTTTGCCCGCCGGTACGAAGCGAAATCCGGTGGGTTTTTGGTGGGTGAGGCGGCGAGAAAGGGTTTGGGGGTGGGGTTGTCGGTTGATTGAAGGGTGAGGGGTCCGTTTGGTTTTTGTTGCAAGTGGAGTGAGAGAGAGAATTAGGGGTGTGTTTAGTGGGTGATTGGGCCGGGTCAGGGGTGGTTTGGGCTGGGTCGGGTGATTGGGTAGTGGGCTAGGAGGAATTGGGATGAGATAGGTATAAAATTGGCCCAAACATGTATAGGTAAATGAATTAGTTTGTAGAAAAAATGTAATTTTCCCTAGTCGTTTTTCCACTTAACTAATTTAACGATGCTTCTTTTATCCTAATTAATTTTCCAATACGTATATAGTTGATTAAGAAATAATTTTGATACGCGTAATCACAATCCTCAATTGATAGAACTGTATTTAGGAAATACTATAGCGATAAGACAAAATTTCATTTAGAGTTTGAAATAAAAGTTACTATACCAATATCTTGTTAAAAAGAATGAATTATAAAATATTTTTGGGGTGATTTTATAAGATACAACATTATTAGTAGTTATTATTATAAAAAGTAAAGGAAATCATTTTAAAAATGATTATTGGTGCCAAAATTCATAAAAAATTAATATAAAAATAAGAAAATTATTTTGGAAAAATCCTCGGGACTAAGAAGCATATAAAAATTAATTATGGAAAAAAGGAGGGCCAAAATTGGGTGTCAACAACTTGCCCCTCTTCGAACAAAGATGATGAAAGAGTCTTTGGGCGAAGATGTTGACGTAAAGCCAATTTTTTCTTGACTGGAAAAAATCAAATTTTTGGAAAGGTCGTACCTAGAAAGAGAAAGGTTATTGTCATTATGAATTCGACCAAACTCTGGTCTCCGAGTTGCCTACATATCTCGGGTTTCACGAGAATCAGGCCAATGTAGTTCAAAATTTTTGAGAGGTCCTCAAAATGTGCCCCAGTGTTGGTTTTATGTCGACACTGGTATTTTTTGCGGTAAAGGGGAAGATGATTTTGGCACGAATGGAGTGGGTACGGCCATGCTCGAAGTTGAGCTGCCTACGTATCCCTAAGGAAATGGGAATTAGGACGGTTGCAGTCCTGAATAGAGGATTATGGTAAATTTTGAGGCAGTCCTCAAAATTTGCCCCAGTGTACGATTTATGGTTGACACTGGTCTCTTAGTTGAGCTTGGAAAGAGTTTTTATGGAATTGACGGTAGGTTATTTCCTAGATGACAATAATCTTTTCAAAATGGGTGCACTTTCACAGCCTCCCGATTATAAATGTGGTGCACAACACACCCATAAACGAGACTCTACTAGGTGCATCTCGCATCTTTATAAGATCACATCGAATTGCTGGATGGAGGTAGTCCCTTTAATATCCTCTAGTGGGAACTCTAGGAGATAAAGAAAGGGGTGTCGATGTTCGTGAGAGCAGGTGTACTCTAATTTAGAAATATGGGCAACTGATTGTAGGAATTGGAGTCGGAGTGCTAGTCTTGAAACTCTGGCTTGTGAGTTTGGTATTCCTCATCAAGCATTGCCTCAATCGCTGCTTAGAGGTAGTTCCACGTTGTAGTGTGTCATCCTGCAAAACAGGTAAAAAGGGGTTACAAAGTACCTGTTGAGGCTCAAAAATGTAAATTAAAATTGTAATGTAAAGAGCAGAGTGTAGATATCCAAACGATGACGTCTCCATTTTGCGGAGTGGATGTATTGTAGGTTAAATAATCTTGGGAAGTAAAGCCTCCGGCTGGCGGGGCAACACTGTAAAGTAAAGCCTCTCGACTGGCGGGGCAATGTTGTAAAATAAAGCCTCTCGACTGGCGGGGCAATGCTGTAAAATATAGCCTCTCGACTGGCGGGGCAATGCTGTAAAATAAAGCCTCTCGACTGGCGGGGCAATGCTGTAAAATAAAGCCTCTCGACTGGCGGGGCAATGCTGTAAAATAAAGCCTCTCGACTGGCGGGGCAATGCTGTAAAGTATAGCCTCTCGACTGGCGGGGCAATACTGTAAAATAAAGCCTCTCGACTGGCGGGGCAATACTGTAAAATAAAGCCTCTCGACTGGCGGGGCAATGCTGTAAAATAAAGCCTCTCGACTGGCGGGGCAATGCTGTAAAATAAAGCCTCTCGACTGGCGGGGCAATGGTGTAAAATAAAGCCTCTCGACTGGCGGGGCAATGCTGTAAAATAAAGCCTCTCGACTGGCGGGGCAATGCTGTAAAATAAAGCCTCTCGACTGGCGGGGCAATGCTGTAAAATAAAGCCTCTCGACTGGCGGGGCAATGCAGTAAAATAAAGCCTCTCGACTGGCGGGGCAAAACTGTAAAGTAAAGCCTCTCGACTGGCGGGGCAACACTGTAAAGTAAAGCCTCTCGACTGGCGGGCCAACACTGTAGAGTAAAGCCTCTCGACTGGCGGGGCAACACTGTAGAGTAAAGCCTCTCGACTGGCGGGACAACACTGTAGAGTAAAGCCTCTCGACTGGCGGGGCAACACTGTAGAGTAAAGCCTCTCGACTGGCGGGGCAACACTGTAAAGTAAAGCCTCTCGACTGGCGGGGCAAAACTGTAAAGTAAAGCCTCTCGACTGGCGGGGCAACACTGTAAAGTAAAGCCTCTCGACTGGCGGGGCAAAACCGTAAAGTAAAGTCTTCATTGGGTGAATCAGCCGTGACATCTCCATTTGGTGGAGCGATCCTTAATGCAAAATGAGGATGTTAATGGCATGCATGCTTATGATTGATGGAGTTATGATGATGCTTGCTATGATGCAGCCTCCGATTGGCGGAGTATGTTTTGCTTGCTAATATACATTTCTCTGATTTGGCAGAGCGTCGCTTGCTTGTTTATGTACAGGCTCCAATCGTCAGAGCGTCATTTTGTTTGCTTATGTACAAACTCCAATCGACGGAGCGTCGTTTTGTTTGCTTATATACAAGCTCCAATCGGCAGAGCATCGTTTTGTTTGCCTATGTACAAAACTCCAATCGGCAGAGTTTGATGAAGTCAGTCCGCATTCTCCGATCGGTGGAGTTATTTGACGCAATTAGATGGCAATCTCCGATTGGCGGAGTTATTTGGAAAGAGATAAACTATCCTATTTTCCTATGAGAGCTCTCTATCTTCGATACTCGATCCGGATCTCGGACGTACCTGCAAAACATAAATGAAACCCTTTAAGAATTGGAAGAATTGGGACAAAATATTTTAAAGTAGAGTAGGGGAAGAATATTCGGCTTATGGTCGTGATAGCCGAAAGATTTCTCCAATTATGTCCATGATCTTGACTTGACATCCTCCTGTTTTGATTCCTGTTTCCCTGCGCTCAAAGAAAAATTCTTAGTTTTGGGGTGGGTGTTGATTTGTGTCGGCTTGCGGACCCTGGCCTTGCCACCAGATTTCTACAAAATCTCATCAGCCGCTCGCGATTTCCTATCCCAGAGACTCGGTATGGTGGATCCCTTCAAAACCTCCTTGGTTGCTCGCGACTTCCTATTTCGAAGGCTCGGTAGGTGGAAAGGCAGTAAAATATTTTGAAAATATATATATATATTTTTTAGAAAAAAAAGAGAGTATATTTTGTATGTACTAGGCACGTATATACAGTGATTATTCATCGTTCCTTAGATTATGACATGTTCTGAAATCCAATCGAGTTTTCCCCTTTGTTGAGGACATCCAAGTGTACTCTTCTCATGGCTCTGGCTTCTGGTGACGCTTTTCTATCTCTCTGTAGATGTTGTGATCACTCTGAAGGTATAAATAAGAGGGGGGGGGGGGCGGAGGTTTATCCTAAGGGTATGACCGAACCTTTTAGGTTGCCTACGTATCCCCGAATGGGAATCAGGTCTGTACGTAGTTCGGGGATATCAAAGGAGGATGAAAATATGTAATGCATTGACCGAGCCTGACTCAGTCTGCCTACGTATCCAAACGGAATCAGGTCAGAACGTAGTTCAAATACATTGGGAAGAAGAATAAAGACATGTAGTGCAATGACCGAGCCTGACTCAGGCTGCCTACGTATCCAAAACGGAATCAGGTCAGAACGTAGTTCAAATACATTAGGAAATGGAAAATATGAAGGGACCGAATCCGACGAGGATTGCCTACGTATCCCACCGAGGAAAGTCAGGTCAATCGTAGTTCTAAATACATGAAAAATGATGTTTTTGGTTTTTTCTAAGGGAGATCGGACCCGATATGGGTTGCCTACGTATCCCGCCGTGGGAAGTCAGGCTAATACGTAGTTCTGTTACATTAGAGAAAATGCAAAAGTACAAGGAAATAACGACTAGTCCCTCTGTCTTCAAATGTAGTATTTCTTGATAGCGTCTGAATTGATCGGCTTTGTGCTCACGACGCCATCCATTTCTGTGAGGATTACTGCTCCGCCTGAGAGCACTCGGTGAACCATGTAAGGGCCTTGCCAGTTTGGCGCAAATTTCCCCTTAGCTTCAATCTGGTGAGGGAATATTTTCTTCAATACTAATTGCCCTGGTGTGAATCGTCGAGGCTTGACTTTTTTGTTGAACGCTCTGATCATTCTGTTTTGATAGAGTTGGCCGTGACATACTGCATCCAGTCTCTTCTCATCAATGAGCATCAACTGTTCAATCCTGCTACGAACCCATTCCGCGTCTTCCAGACCAACCTCTTGGATGATTCTTAGAGAAGGTATTTCCACTTCAGCGGGTATTACTGCTTCCGAACCGTAGACCAACATGTAGGGGGTTGCACCAGTGGATGTTCTGATTGTGGTGCGATAGCCGAGCAAAGCATATGGTAGCTTCTCATGCCATTCTCTGCTACTATCTATTATTTTCCTCAGAATCCTCTTGATATTCTTGTTCGCGGCTTCAACTGCTCCATTCATTTGTGGTCGATATGCTGTGGAGTTCCGGTGGGAGATCTTAAACCTTTCACAAGTCTCTCTCATGAGATCACTATTAAGATTGGTTTCGTTGTCTATTATGATTGATTCCGGAATTCCAAAATGACAAACTATGTTATTTCGGACGAAATCTGCTACCACCTTCTTAGTTACTGCCCTATGCGTTGAAGCCTCAACCCATTTTGTGAAATAGTCGATAGCTACCAGGATGAAACGATGTCCATTTGATGCGGGAGGCTCTATGGGTCCAATTACATCCATGCCCCAAGCAGCAAATGGCCATGGTGACCCCATCACATTGAGCTCGTTTGGCGGAACTCGTATGAAGTCGCCATGAACTTGACACTGATAACACTTTTGTACATACCGGATGCTATCCCTCTCCATAGTCATCCAAAAGTATCCAGCTCTCAAAATCTTCTTTGCCAAAGTGGATCCATTTATGTGGGGTCCACATGTCCCTGCGTGAACTTCCTCTAACAGTCTTGTCGCTTCTGTTGCATTGACACACCTTAGTAATCCCAAATCCGGGGTTCTCCTATACAAGATTTCGCCGTTAAGGAAGAAATGATTGGCCATTCTCCTTAAAGTCCGCTTTTGCTTGCTACTGGCACTTTCCGGATATTCTCCTGCTTCGAGCAACCTTCTAATATCATGGTACCATGGCTTTCTATCAAACTCTTCATCTACGTGAAAACAGTATGCGTGCTGGTCACGTATCTCCACTTCAATAGGGTCGATGTAATTCTTATCTGGGTGTTGGATCATTGAGGAAAGAGTAGCCAAAGCGTCAGCGAACTCGTTTTGAGCCCGGGGGACATGTTTAAACTCAATCTTTGTAAACCTTTTGCTCAGCTCCTTCACACACTCCAGATAAGGAAGGATCTTGACATTCTTGGTGGCCCATTCTCCTTGTACCTGATGAACCAATAGGTCAGAATCACCTATTACCAAAAGCTCTTTGATGTTTATGTCCGCAGCCATCCTAAGTCCGAGAATGCATGCTTCATATTCTGCCATGTTGTTTGTGCAAGGGAATCTAATCTTGGCTGAGATTGGGTAGTGCTGTCCCGTTCTTGAAACCAAGACTGCTCCAATTCTGACTCCTTTGAAATTTGATGCTCCATCGAAAAACAATCTCCATCCATCATATGACTCTGAGATGTCCTCTCCTGCAAAAAATACTTCTTCATCGGGGAAGTAAGTCATGAGCGGTTCATAATCTTTGTCCACCGGATTTTCTGCGAGGTGATCGGCCAAAGCTTGTCCTTTGACGGCCTTCTGTGTCACGTACACAATGTCGAACTCACTCAGCAAAATTTGCCACTTTGCTAATTTCCCTGTAGGCATCGGTTTCTGAAAGATGTACTTGAGTGGATCCATTCTTGAGATCAAGTACGTGGTGTACACCGATAGGTAATGCCTCAACTTTTGCGCGATCCAAGTCAAGGCGCAACACGTTCGTTCTAACAAGGTATATCTTGCCTCGTATGGTGTAAACTTCTTGCTCAAGTAGTAAATAGCTTGCTCTTTCTTTCCCGTGTCATCGTGTTGTCCTAACACATATACAAATGCTCTATCCATGACGGATAGATACAGTAGCAATGGCTTTCCGGGCTCTGGTGGAACCAATACTGGCGGGTTGGACAAGTACTCCTTGATTCTGTCAAAAGCTCTTTGGCATTCCTCCGTCCAATCTGTGGCGGCATCCTTCTTTAGTAACTTGAATATGGGTTCACATATCACTGTAGACTGAGCTATGAAACGACTGATGTAATTGAGTCTCCCCAAGAAACTCATCACATCCTTCTTGGTCCTTGGGAGAGGTAACTCTTGAATCGCTTTGATCTTTGATGGATCCAATTCTATGCCTTTCCTGCTGACGATGAACCCCAGTAGCTTTCCGGCGGGAACTCCGAATGCGCACTTTGCTGGATTCAATTTCAAATTGTATCTCCGCAACCTCTCAAAGAACTTCTGTAAATCCCGTAGGTGGTCTGAACTCTTCTTGGACTTGATAACGACATCATCTACGTACACTTCTATCTCCTTGTGAATCATATCATGAAAAAGGGTAGTCATGGCCCTCATATAGGTTGCGCCAGCATTTTTGAGTCCGAATGGCATCACTCTATAGCAATATACTCCCCATGGAGTGATAAATGCTGTTTTCTCTGCATCATTTTCATTCATCAGGACTTGGTGATATCCTGCAAAGCAATCGACAAACGATTGCAAGTCATGCTTTGCACAATTATCGATGAGTATATGAATGTTTGGGAGAGGAAAGTTATCCTTGGGGATAGCTTTATTAAGATCCCGATAGTCTACACATATCCTGATTTTCCCGTCCTTTTTTGGCACTGGCACGATATTAGCCAACCATGTGGGGTAATTAGTAACCCTCACAACATTTGCCTGGATCTGCTTAGTTACCTCCTCCTTGATTCTTAAACTCAAATCAGGTTTGGACTTCCTAGTCTTTTGCTTCACAGGCGGGCAAGAAGGATCAGTCGGCAGCTTGTGTGAGACGATATCGGTGCTTAATCCTGGCATGTCATCGTAGGACCAAGCAAACACATCAACATATTGCTTGACCAATTCAATCAATTCTCGCTTTCTTTCATCTTCCAAGTGTATGCTGACTCGTACTTCTCTCACTATTTCTTCATTTCCCAAATTGACAACCTCGGTTTCATACATGTTGGGCCTTTTCTGGCTTTCAAGTTGTTCGATCTCCTGAGGCAGATTTTCAGGCATCATGCTTTCATCGTATTCTTCATAGTCCTGCTCATGACTCATACTTTGCTCAATGGATTCGTTACATGTCATAACCGTTGTACGATGATTTTTACTAATATTAGCGCAGGACTCCTGTCGAAACAGGGATGGGCTGATGGTCCAGTTCTGCAAGACTTCTCCAGGCTCGGCATCACGGATGGTCAGTTTCTTGATATCTCCCTCCAGTCCATCGTCGGTCATGGCCACGAATAGATTTCCTATTCCCTCAATGACGTCTTCATCAACTGCTTCATCTGGGATTAGGACTTGTCCTGGCACGAACACTACTGCCCCAAACTTTGTACTGTGGACTCCTCCTGAAGCAGGCTTATATCCTAGCCCGGCGGTACCTTTCTGATGTTCTAGCTGGATTGGTTCAATTATACCGTCAGCCTTAGGTCCGAGCCCTGTCTTTGGTTTATACCCATATTTCAACATTTCTGACGCAACCATCTTCGCTGCTCTCAACATCTCCATCTTCACAGGCTCTATTTTCTCATCAATTCTTACAGTTTGCATGATCTCCAGAGCATGAAAAGCGGCTCCATCCAATTCTTCGGTGACTGGAACAGAATTCACGGAATAGATGGGGTGACTGAGCTCCCCGTGAATGGTAACTTCGGTGCGACCCCACTCGAACTTCACACACTGATGGAGCGTGGAGGGAACTGCTCTTGCCATATGGACCCATGGCCTTCCTAGTAACAAGTTGTAGTTGGACGACACATCCATCACTTGAAATAAGATGGGGAATTCAGCTGGACCTACTTGCAATGTGAGACAGATTTCTCCAATGACGCTTCTCTGCGCGCCGTCAAAAGCTCTCACCTTCACATGACTTTCCCTTATCTCTCCCATATTCACACCTAAATCCCTCAATGTGGTGAAAGGACAGATGTTGCATCCAGAACCGCCGTCGATCAAAACTCTAGTCACGATCTTATCACAACATTTGACCACGATGTGAAGTGCTTTGTTGTGGCCAACCCCTTCTGCTGGTAGTTCATCATCATGGAAAGAGATTTTGTTCACTTCCACAATTTTTCCAATTGTTGCAGCCAATGTGTCACTAGTAGTTTCTTGTGGTACGCTAACTCCGCTCAGAACTTGTACCAAAGCGTTCCTATGGGCTTCAGAACTCATTAGCAATGACATAATGGAAATATGGGCTGGTGTCTTCATTAGTTGTTCCTCGACTGAGTAATCTTTAGACTGCATTTTCTTCCAAAATTCTGTGGCTTCTGCATCAGTAACATTCTTCTTTGGATTTTGTTCTTTCCCGGGAACCCCTCAATTCAGATCCTCCGGGGTATAACACCTTCCCGACCTAGTCATTCCGTAAGCCACAGCAGCGTCTATCATCTTGCCTTTGGCTTTCGTTCGATAGTCCCATGGGACTGCTTTAGTGTCATAGTCGGGTTTTCCAGTGGCTATAGTGGTTACCACAACTCTCGGAAGGTAGGTTTGAATAGTCAAAGGTTCTCTCAACTGAACTGTGATAAAGGGTTGCGCTGGAGATGTGGCGGCAACTTCTTCTGTGTTCCAGATAGGCACGATAGCTCCTTCCAGGTCATACTCTTCCTCCAGGGTAATCATGTTGACTCCTCGATTCTCATGATCTGGTAGAGGATTGTTGTTCACATTTGGAGGAGTATCGGTGCATTTAATTACTCCCTTTCTGATAAGAGACTCGATCTGGTTCTTCAAGCTAAAACACTCCTCCGTGTCATGTCCTTGGATTCCCGAGTGGTATGCACATCGCTTATTTCCATCAAAGCTTCGTGGTATTGGATCAGGGATTCTTCCCTCAATCGGCTGCAACAAACCTGCTACCCTCAACCTTTCAAATAATTGAGCCAAAGGCTCGGCAATAGGAGTGTAGGTGCGTGCATTTCTGGCTTCAAGATTAGGACGTGGTCTTGGTGCATATGCTGGTCTATTTTGGTGAACTGGAGCCTGGATAGGGGCATACAGCTTCGATGGATTTTGGTGTGCTGGAGCTCGAGGTGGGTTATAGTGTGGCTGGGTACTATATACTGGAAGATGTGCGATAATTTAGGAGTTGTTAGGGTATCGGTGGTATGGTCCTCCGTGCTGGTAGTAAGGTGTGACGGCTGAGACGTCTTCCTTCTTCTTCTTGATACCACCAATGGAACCTGACTGTATGGCCTTGCTTGCGGCTTGCAGTGCGACCATAGACTGAATTTTCCCGGACTTAATACCTTCCTCAATAAAGTCTCCCATCTTGACCAAGTCGGCGAACTTTTGGCCCATCATTGACATCATTTTGTCGAAGTAGACGCCTTCTTGAGCTCGGATAAAGTACTTAGAGAGTTCATTTTCGTCAAGTGGGGGCTGGATCCGAGCAGCCTCGGTCCTCCATCTCCATGAATATTCTTGAAATGATTCAGATGGCTTCTTTTGTATGTTAGCAAGTGAGAATCTGTCCGGAGTGATTTCGGTATTAAACCTGAAGCGACTCATGAAATCTTCGGCCATTTCTTGCCAATCACGCCATTTGCGAGGGTCTTGGCGAGTGTACCAAGTTAGAGCTTCTCCTGACAGACTTCAAATGAATAGTTTCATCCTCAATTTCTCATTCCTTCCTACGCTGACCAGCTTGTCGCAATAGGCTCTTAGGTGTGCGTGGGGATCGCCCTTCCCATCAAATACATCAAATTTTGGTGGTTTGTACCCGACCGGCATATCGATGTCTGGGTGGATGCATAGGTCATCATAGTCCAGACTTTAGGTTCCCCTGGTAACTTGCATGCTTTTAAAAACCCTTTTCAAACTTTCAAGTTGAGCTGCTATCGACCTCTCTTCATTTGACCGGACTTCCCTCTCCAATCCTACGTACTGATCGACCTCATATGGTACTTTGACAGCCGTGGATGTTGCGAAAGTAGGAGCTTCAGTAGCATATACCGGTGGAACAGGCATTTCACAAGTGACATGTGCCTCAAGTATGTGCTGCATTCTTGGGTGAATTGGAACAGTGAAGTTCCGCATAGGCAAGGAAAGATTAGGTGCAGCCCTAACAGTGGGTGGATGAGCAAGAAGATCTTGAGCATAAGTGGGAGCGGGTGGTGTTTGCTTAGGCACGTTTGTTAAGTCGGCGGGAGTGACCGGCCGCAACTCGGCACTTGGAAATTGGAATTGAGCGGGGAAGGTAGCAGCTGTAAGCTTAGTCAAATCCCGCACTTGGCGTAGTTCTTCTTTCAAGATCTCAATTTCTTGTGCCATGTTGGCCATTTGTTCGTCGTTTTGAGTGTCCATCGGTTTTCGAGAACTTTCGGCGCTATCTACTGGTACCATCGAGGCGTTGTTAGATTCTTCACTCATTTTTCCTTTAGATCGGAGGTTGTATTGCGATTCCGCCAGTTTGCAAATCGACACAAATCAACTTTCTTTGGGGGGTTTGATAATAAACATAAAGAAAAGAAAAGAAAGAAAAAGGAAACTATGTTAGTTTGGGAAATGTTGGAATATATAACAAATATATACGCCAAGTTGGCGATATTCACACAAAAATGCGTCCTAATATGGAGCCTCGTTTTGCCAGAGGTAGGCTTACGCTGCATACAATTTGATAATAAATGATCCATTTTGAACACATTTAGGATTTGAGATAAACATGACTTTTCATTAAGCAAAATATGGCTTTGAAAGTTTACAATAGATAGGCTGATGGGAGCCTGAAAATGAAAGACATGGGATGGCCACTAGGGCGTACAAAGGGATGGGCCATGAGGATTTTTTAGGGAATATGAAAGGGGTACAATGGGGAAGGATAACCTAGGGCCATGTAGGACCGTCATCACTATCGTCCTGTGGTGCTGGATGATACTCTGGAGATCCAGCGGAATGATGATACCTGGGCTCTGAGTCTGTCTCTATCATCCCTCCATCGTTAGGATCATAAAAGTTGGAGCCGGTCTCAGAAGCCTCCTCGGGATCTTCTTCCGGATCCTCTTCCTCAGGGTCTTCTTCTGGATCCTCTTCCAAGTCTTCCCCCATTTCTTCCTCCGGATCTTCTTCTGGATCCTCCTCCGGATCTTCTTCTGGATCCTCCTTCGGATCTTCTTCTGGATCCTCTTCTACCTTTGTCATCAAATAATTGATGGAGTCTGGGACGATCTGGTTGTACATCGGTGTTGTGATCTCCATGCGGGGAAGCACCTCCTCCCTAACCCATTTGACCCACTGGACATCTGCCAAATCCCTGGACCCTTCTGCACTCGGTTGAGCCAAGTGGCTCACGGTCGTTCGCCAAGCATAGTATTCCGGCGTACACCATTTGTCTCCTCCCATGTGCAATGTGATCATATAATCCCACTCAGCCTGCAAGTTCATCATTTGTACCGCCGGTATCACGGCACCATAATTGTCCTCATATAACACCATGTTTGACCACAAAGGTATGTCCTGGACCAAGCCGAACTGTCTTAAAACACGGAGAGACGCATATGGTTGGATGCCTCCCAGTCCTATCAACTCGATGAAATACAAGTATCGAGCTCTGATGAAGGCCAATCCTGTCATCCAGGGATATCTCCACTGGATGAAATCTCCGGTAAGGTTGGTCAAGAATATGCGCCACTCCTCTTCTCCAGTGGGTGCATATGTCCAATATCTCATGCGCTCTTTATGAGTCTGAATCCTGTTGCGGGTGTCGATACAGTAGTCCATTTGTGGGTGGCGGCGGTAGAAGTGTTCTACAGCCCAAATTTGCAATAACAAATTGCAGCCTCCAAAGAAGTTGTGTCCTCGTGTGCATGCGGACAACGACCGAAACATCTCAGCAAGGATCATGTGTACCAAGGTAAGTCTTTGCGGCTCTGCAAAGACGTTCATCACTATCGGCAGGATATTGAGGTCGATGCAATGAAACCTCATCGGAAAAATCATAGTCCCCAAAAAAGCCAACACAAAGACCCTCGGGCGCATGTATACCCATCGTCTTCGGGTATAGGCGAATTCACCTTGGTGTTCGTCAAAACTCTCAAGACGACCGTATCTTTCAAAAAGGTAATCCAATTTCACCTTTCCTCCTTCCACATTTCTTAGTGATGGAAAAATGTGTAATCCTAAAAGCCTCAGAAAATCTGCCCCCTTTATGGGTGATGGGAGTACCGGCACTTTTCCCCTCAGTGGTAGTTCAGCAAAATTACTAATTTCCTCCAAGGTAGGAGTGATCTCGAAATCCAGAAATTTGAAGGTCACAGCGGTTGGGTCCCAAAATTCCATTAATAAAGTGGTGAGGGTTTTGTCAGCTTGGGTCCCCATAAGCGACAGCAAAGCCCCCAGATGCTCCCGCACCTCATTCCCGTGCGCTACTCGGATGTTTCGCCACCACTTTTTTAGGTTGTCAGGTGCTGAGATAACCATCTGGATGTTTGGTAAGTTTTGGTTGATATTCATCTGAAAGAAAAGGATAAGGGGTATGATAAGTTTGTTTATCCCAAATCCATTATGTGTTTTAGTTTGGATCATTTACATCAATCACACACAAAGTATATGTCGTTGGGTTTTATGAAAAACCCGTTGACAAATAGGGCGGTTCCCTAAATGCAGTGTCAATCCCCAGGATCGCCCTGCCTAAGGCTATGCAACATGACCTATTTCTAGAATAAGAATATTTTCCTAAATTTGAGAGTGGACTTGAATAACTGCGAGACGGCACACTAACCTAATTGCACCGACTCTGAAACTAAGGAATCCAAAAGAAGGTTTGGGAGGGCATAAAACCCTCCGCGTGTACCACAGTGTGTGAAATGTGTACGACCAAAGACTCGATGGAGAAATGCAAGTGAGAAAGCAGTAACAATAGTGTTTATCAAACAAATAAGGAACACAAGTTTGGATTTGGCTTGCGTCCTTTCAAACGAATAACAATATACGTAATTAAAGAAAATAACGTACTGTAAATAAACAAATATCCCAAATAACATTTATAGACTAAGCATGCTAAGGTAAAAACATAAGTTAGCTCCCCAGCGGAGTCGCCATTCTGTCGCGCCCTATTTCGGACTGGCCAAAATATGCTTGCAACATTCGGCTCTTCTGCCTTTGTTTTGGAAAGGGTTTAGAGTCGCCACCTAAATTTTAGGAAACTTAGGAAACCATTTTTTAATGTAAAACTCTGTTTTTAGTCTGCGAAAACGTTTGAGATTCTGAGTAAGAGTTTTGGTTACTCGAAGGGAAGGTGTTAGGCACCCTTCAGAGCCTATCCGAAGATAGTCCTTAAACTCAGTTTAGAAACATATTTGGGAAAAACTTTTTTTTGAATTATTTGCTAAAAAGGTGATAAAAACCTGTTTTATTAATTTAAAGAAAAACTCAAAGTATATGACACATGCCACTACAATAGGCAAAAATATAAAATATGCTTATGGTAAAAAGATGAAACATATGTACGTACATGTCAAAATATATGACAGTTTAATAGTAATGCTCTTATCATTAAAATACGTAGAACTTTATGATTTATAAGAATATATACTTAAAAGCTACGTAAGAAAAATGAAGATATTATTTATAATAAATATACCTTTGTAAAGTAAAATATATGTAGTTCTTAAAGTTTGAGAAAGTTTATGACATGTTTATTAAAAAAAGAAAATGAAGACGTATGTATATTTAAAATATAGGAAATCATGTGAAAAGTTTATTATCTTAAAGGATTTGGATAAGTAAAAAATGTAGGAAATAAGTATACCGGTAGTAGAGAAAAACATAAAGAAAATCATATTTATTTTATAAATATATTTCATGTAAGAGGGAATTTGAAGACTTGAGTAGAGAATGAAAATTATTTGTTTCGTATAAAAAAGACTTTTATTTGTAAAGTAAAAAATAAACATACATTGAATATGAAAGAAAGTATTATGTACGTAAGTGTAATTGTGATAAATAATATATGTATAATTTACGTAGGAAGATGGGTAGGTAAAATATAAATATATACCTTGTAGTAGATAGCATATGACATATATACCTTGTGTTTTGAGGCTTTAAAAATCTGAAATCTCAAAAATAGATATAGAGTATAACCAAAATATTTTTAAAATATTGGGGTTGGAATAAGAGAATACATAAGTTATAAATGAATATGAAAATGGCTTGCCTAGATTAGATAAAGAGTTCTATAGTTTATGGCCTAAGAATGACTAATATTTGTTTAAAATATATATTGGATCGCTAATTAATGTTTTTGAAAATCTACCACAAGTTATTTAAATTTTTTTTTCTTGAAACAAAGCCTAAGTTAGCTAATAAAAAAATCTGCACTATTTACTATTTTTGAAAGTGTTTTAACCACTAATTTTAAAGCATTTTATAGGGGAAACCCGAAACATTTGCCTAACTAAAAAGGGTGAAGGAAATTCTCTTTCAAAATTTCTTGAAACTAAACAAAGTAATCCACGAAAATATAAGCCGAAAGATAAAATATTAATCAAAATCACAAAGGAGAACACATATCCCAATATACAAGGTTAGTTAAAACATTTCAAGTAAAGCATAAGGGAAAGCAATAAAAATAAGAAAAAGTAAAGGGGGATAGATACGCCAAGTTCCTTTGGAGGAACTAAACTCCTAAAGAACGACTCCGAGCACCGTGATAGCCCCTAATAGCTGCTCTACCCAAATATTTATTGGGCCGAAAGTGAGTTTCAAGTGAGAACTCCAGCTCTCCGGTTGTTTCATGTAACACAAAAAAAAATGATAAGGATTAGTAACTTGCATAACAAAGTTTACAAAAATATAGAAATATGCCAAACTCAATAATAAAGTGGTAAGGAAAACAAACATGCTATTCGGTAAATACACAAGCATATATGAAAGACGACATGTGACCATATCTTTGAAACTGAAATTTACTGCCCTCAAAAATGTCCAAAATGTTTAACAGATGACACCTAATGTGAACGAAACCAAACGACCAAACACTGATTTAGTTTCGCACTCTTCATGCCCGAAATCAGTCCGTTAACATCCCGATTAACCACGTGATATACAACTAACAAAACTAAGTGCAATATAATCAATATGGAACAAGATTTGCTTCACCAGCTTATCTTCCTGCTTGTTCCCATATATTAAGACAGGGACATATAATAAAGAAATCGAAGGTAAACTGGGTCACAAGTTTAATACAAAATCAAGATTTTCATTAAAAAGAAAAAGAAGCTGCCATGTTTAGAACTTTATGTTCAGTTTTTTTTTAACTTATCTTGGTCACATTACTACTAAGCGAACACATAAACACTTCTACAATTAAGATGATTACGCTACTTGTACCAATTTAAAGTAGTACACATACATTTATGAAAAAGACTTGGGAAGAAGTTTCAAAATAGTGGCCACACATAAGTTCAAACAATTAAACCAAAGTAGCATAATAAGGTATGTTTACGGGCTAGTTAATTCGCGAGGTTCATTAGGACATGAAATCAGTCCAACAGTTTTGAAGACACATGTATTTCTCAATACTAGCAAAATGTTTAAAGAAAAATACAGATTATGGAATCCATGAAACAAGTTGTAAGGGAATACAATCGGTCGTTTTTCAGAGCCCAGAACTGGAAAAAGGGGCCTTTTAGTACTAGATTAGAAACTGAAAATTCTTTTTAAGTGCACAACCAATCAAACACATGTCCAACGACCCATTCTATATTCACATATTCAATGCGACAGATTGCAAAGACTCAACCAAACGTTCCTTAAGCCTTTCTACGCTAAAACGAAGGCCGCCAACACCTTGCGGGAACAAAAAATTATAAAAGACGAACTAAACAATTATTATAGTCATCACATGGTCTCAACAATATCCTTAAACATTCAGCTGTATATACCCGAAAAACTCGAAGCCTCTTGAGGTTCATTTCAAGCTAATTCAAGGTTATAAGTACTCTTCCAATACACCATCAACTATAAATACAACCGAACATCCCGACAACTACTTCACTTCAAATCTTATCCGATAATTCATACCAAACAGCCAACACCATTTAAACATTTGAGCCAAGTCTCAAGTTGTAAGCACTTAACAAACACATAATCTCAACCAAACAATCAGGAACTATTTTAATTTGCTTCACATTTTCATGCCAAAAATCAGTCAGCTAAACGACTAATATCCCGACTAAACACACAATTAAAAATTTGCAGAACTAAGAGCAATTTGATTAAGATGGGATAGAATTTACCTCGTGTTAGGCAGCGATTGAGGCCTTCGAGTGTCGAGTTCCAAACTAGCTCCTCCGACTCCGGTTTCAGACTCGACGTATTCCGAGGCGAACAAGAAAAGGAAAAAAATAAGTTCGAGAACAAGATGAATAGAGAGGCTGTTAGTGACTGTTGGTAGAGAGCAATGGATTAGCTGTTTGTTGATAATTTTCCTGATGTTTTTTCTTTTCGGTGATTAATTCCGTGAATTTGTGATTAAAAATCCGTGAAATTGATTCCTGAATTTCTGATTAAAAATCCTTTTCAGTTCGTGGCTATAATGGAAACCCAAGGGTTCCTTTTATAGCCAAAATTTTAGGGCTCCAACGGTTCTTTCCAAGAATTCAAAATTTGAATTCTTGGAAAGCCAAGTTGCAAAAGGAAATGATGAAATCTGAGAAAGAAAGGAGAGATGCCTACCTTTTCAGGCTTATTTGAAAGAGACGGTGACGGGTCAGAGGTGTAGAGCTCGGACCCGTCGGACTAAGGCCGCATCCGTCGGGCAACTGATGGGTCTCCTCTTTTTCGAGGTCTGCAACCGGCGGCGGGGGGGAGCTTTTAGCTCTGTTTCTTGAGATGACAAAAAGGGTGAGAGGATGGCTATAAAGGTGGAGGAGAGAAGGGTGACGACCACCGGATTTTGCCGTTATCCGGTGGTCTAGCGACGGGCGACCTTTTCGAAGTTGCAAAAAGTCTCCGAAAAGGGGAAGGGACAACGTGAGGTGATGGGAGAAGGTGTTGTCGCCGTTTGCCCGCTGGTACGAAGCGAAATCCGGCGGGTTTTTGGTGGGTGAGGCGGCGAGAAAGGGTTTGGGGGTGGGGTTGTCGGTTGATTGAAGGATGAGGGGTCCGTTTGGTTTTTGTTGCAAGTGGAGTGAGAGAGAGAATTAGGGGTGTGTTTAGTGGGTGATTGGGCCGGGTCAGGGGTGGTTTGGGCTGGGTCGGGTGATTGGGTAGTGGGCTAGGAGGAATTGGGATGAGATAGGTATAAAATTGGCCCAAACATGTATAGGTAAATGAATTAGTTTGTAGAAAAAATGTAATTTTCCCTAGTCGTTTTTCCACTTAACTAATTTAACGATGCTTCTTTTATCCTAATTAATTTTCCAATACGTACATAGTTGATTAAGAAATAATTTTGATACGCGTAATCGCAATCCTCAATTGATAGAACTGTATTTGGGAAATACTATAGCGATACGACAAAATTTCATTTAGAGTTTGAAATAAAAGTTACTATACCAATATCTTGTTAAAAAGAATGAATTATAAAATATTTTTGGGGTGATTTTATAAGATACAACATTATTAGTAGTTATTATTATAAAAAGTAAAGGAAATCATTTTAAAAATGATTATTGGTGCCAAAATTCATAAAAAATTAATATAAAAATAAGAAAATTATTTTGGAAAAATCCTCGGGACTAAGAAGCATATAAAAATTAATTATGGGAAAAAGGAGGGCCAAAATTGGGTGTCAACAACTCCCAGAATAACCATCCCAATATCACTAACCCGCATAATTATACCCCCACATACCCAAATGCTATCCCACATGTCCAGTCTCCACTTGTCCAGAACTTACCACCTCCTGCTTTCTACGCTATGGTAGAACCATATACCGCCCTCCCAGAAAATCTCGAGCTGGACCACTATGAGGAAAAGGAGAAGGAGTTGAGGTCCACAGAGAAGAATCGTGATCATGACATATCACAGATAAAAGAGGAGATAGCCATGATCAAGGGGTATCGAGGCTTGTCTTACGAGAAAGGATATTACTACGATGATCTCTGTATCCATTCCGAAATGGACCTACTAGACGGATTCAAAACTCCCAAGTTCGAGACCTTCAACGGTATCGGAAATCTTGTAGCCCCTTTAAGAAGCTACTGCGATCAAATGGTCGGTACCCAAAAGAATAACGCTCTATTAATGAGGCTTTTCAGTCAAAGTCTGAGCGGAGAGGCTTTAGAATGGTTCACCTCTCAGGATCTGAAGAAATGGTCCAAGTGGAGTGACCTAGCCAGAGACTTCGCTCAAAGATTTGCATACAATGTAGAAGTCATCCCAGATTGATACTCTCTAGGACGCATCAGGCAAAAGTCAAATGAGGACTTTCGAGATTACGCTTATCGGTGGAGAAAGAAGGCGGCAAGAGTTCGGCCTCCTATGACCGAAGAAGAAATAAGCGTGGTGTTTATGCGCTCTCAAGAGTCGGAGTTCTACGACAAAATAATATCGGCAGTTAAAGCAAAATTTGCCGACCTAGTTAAGATTGGTGAAATTATTGAAGAAGGTCTTCGTAGTGGAAATATTACTAAGGCCTCAACATCCTCAGGATCGGAAGGATTTCCCAAGAAGAATAGGGAAGAGGTGTCTTCAGTATCCTCCAGTCCTAGCCCGAGATCGCGTAAACTCTACGGAGCCAACTATAAAAAGTCACTTGTTCCAATAACCCCTCCCCCAACTCCACAAAATCCTCAATCCGTTTTCTATACTCAGCCTATTTACCAAGCTCCACAACCAAACTTGCATCCCATTTACCAAGCTCCACCACCAAATACGCAACCCATTTACCAAGTTCCTCCCCAAAAATTCCAAGTGTATCAAAAGGCTCCCGAGAACCAAAATAATTGCCAGGTTCCCCCTCCCGCTAATGCAAATCTCCCTCGTCCAAATTTGGAAAAGAAAGTTCCTCGAACATTTACCCAACTAGCCGAAACTAGAACCCAGTTGTATGAGAGATTGAAAGTCATTGGATTTATTCAGACCATTCCGCACAAACCAGGCAACACCAATTCTTATTTCTTTAAAGCAGATCAGCATTGTGCTTACCACTCTGGAGGTGTCGGACACAATACCAAAGATTGTATTAACCTGCGACATAAGATTCAGGATTTGATTGATCAAAGAGTGATCACATTGCCAACAACACCGCCAAATGTTAATAACAACCCGCTCCCAAATCACGGAGGAGCCACTATTAACATGATAGAGGTTGATGAAGAATGGGTTGTGAGCAAGTCAGTAGTGCCGATTAGCCCTAAAAAGAATGAAATGCTGGAAAAAGCTATAACTACTTTGGGTATTGCTGAACTACCCTTTGAAGGATTAATGCGCAACAAGGCCTTGCACATCACTGTCAAATATCAAGAGAAGATTATAAATGAAGTGTTGATTGACGATGTTTCGGGTCTGAATATTTGCCCGTTATCCACACTCACCCAGTTAGACTATGATCCGGGAAAGGTTCGCCAGATAAGGATGAACGTGAAAGCCTTCGATAGGGGTCAGAGGGACATTATCATAGAGGTTATCTTGTACATCAAAATGAGACCCGCTGAATTCTGTACTGAGTTCCAAGTCATGGATATCGCCACCAGTTATAATTTGCTCTTGGGAAGGCCATGGATCCACAGATCCAGAGCTGTGCCATCAACTTTGCACCAGATGTTAAAGTTCATTTGGGAAGAACATGAGGTGGTGATCCACGGAGAAGGAAGTCACTTGAGTCGTCCTAATGGTTATGTACCTAGGATCGAAGAAGTCTTGAGGGGAAGCAATTTCTACACAGTTGAGATCGTCAATTCTATTAGAGAGGAACTTGCTCCTTAAATCCCATGCCACCAATCTATAAAATGCTCTCAATCACGATGCTAAGGAGTGGGTACGAGCCAGGTTCTGGGTTGGGAGAGAATTCTGACGGTATGACAGAGCCCTTAAGCATTCCTGGACAATTGACCAGGCATGGACTAGGGTATGGGGCCCGAGACGACAAGGCGAGAGTTGAAGAGAAGAAGTAGTCAGGACTGCCTAAGCCACTTCCTCACTTATATCAGTCATTCCCGATGTGTATCGGTCCCCCAAGTGACGAGTTAGAGGATGGAATAGGAGATCTGTTCGAGAAATGCGATGCTACAACAGAAGAGATCCCCGAGGTAGCCATGATTAGGGATGCCAAGACTAGTGAAAAGCTAGATAACTAGGTCGCGACTCCCCTCGTGACTCTTCCCTCGGCTTGGTAGACAAAGACTCTATTTTATGAAAAATTGGTGATGGTCCGGATGAGGCTCCGCGACCCACCCTTTCTGTTTTAATATTTCTCGTACTATTTACTGCTTTCCAAAAGGCATGAACCTGCATTCATGCAGGTTGTAGCCATAGTTTGTAAATATTTTTAGAATTTCAATGAAAGCCTCCTTATTTTGAAAACATTTACTGTTCAAAATTATTTATGTTTACTTGTTATTATCTAACCTGCTTTGTTTTGGTTTCATTAATAATAAGTTAAAACTTGCCACTGTCATGTCATGTCAAGAGCTTAACGAACAAATTGAGCTAGATGAAGATGATTTGAGGAATATGATGAAGAAACCATGGTTCCTGAACAATTGACAGAAGAACTAAAAAATTTTGAAAACCGAGAAAAGCCCAACCTAGAGGAAATCGAGACAGTCAATCTAGGGGATGACAAAAAGGTCAAAGAAACCAGAATCAGTGTCCACTTGACTGAAGCACAAAAGAATAAACTTATCAGTCTGCTCAAGCCATACATCGACATCTTTGATGGGTCCTACAATAATAGGACAAGAGTGAGCATAAACATCATCTCCCAAAACTTACTGGTCAATCGAGAATTCAATTCAAGGAATGGACAGTTAATCCTTCCCTCCCACGAGACAAAGAAAAATTTGTGCCTAAATGGCAAGGCCCGTATGTTATCCAAAGGTGTTATTCGGAGGAGCTCTGATTCTATCCAACATGGACGGTCAAGTGTGGACTAAACTGATCAATTCTGATGCTGTGAAGAGATACTATGCCTGAGGATAGTAGTTCTTTAATCTTCTTTCCCTGTAATCACACTTCTTAATTGTAATCGTTTCTATGCTTTGTAATAGCTTAAATATCCCTTAGCTCTTAGTACGAACTACGTCTGACCTGAATTCTCAAGAATGAGATATGTAGGCAGCCTTTGTCGGCTTCGGTCATTCTTTTAATTATTTCCAACATTCTCCCACTATAAGTGTGGAAACTATGTTTGACCTGATTCCTGCCTCAACGGATACGTAGGCGCCATAACAACTCGGTCATATCACCCAGAAAATGGAAACTCGGGCAGAATTTTCGAGAAAGGAATCTCAAAAATTTAGAAGGTGAAGATCATCCTCCAAACAAGTCAGAATACAGAATATACCAAAGAGCAACCAAAAAAAATATCGAGAAAGAATCTCGTAATCCCCACAGAGTGTCAAATCTCTCACCAATGGGACTAGATTCATCCCAAAACCTTTAACTAGGGCAAAAATTTTGAGGAAGACCTCAAAATTTCCACCAGGATTCATTCAAGAGTTCATAATTAAACTCCGAAGAGTTCCCAACACCGAGGGATCAGAGTCTACTTTAAAATCCCCAGTCCGAGGTGGATGGATCCCCAGTTGTGACAAATTTCTCGGAATAACATTTTTGAACTCCCCAGCTAGGATGACAAAGGATCTCCAGAGGCTTCCAGAAGTATGTCAAAAATGTCAAGGCCTCAAGTAAAGGACATTCATTGAGCTAGCACATGACATGACGGGCAGGGACCTTTTCAAACTATCCTTTTTCAAAACCTTTGTTTTCCAAAAAAAAAAAACTTGTTTGAAAGACCCTTACAAACATATTAGTGTTACTCCTTTATAAATTGACTCTGTTTTATGTATATCATGACTCGGGGAGTCGAGGACGACGAGCACTCGAGAGGGGAAAGCACCCAGAAAAGACAAAGCAAGGAGCAGAAGATCGAAGTAGGTCAACACAAATCAGTTTCACCAAAAACTAACAATTTTTCTGTGGATGCAGGTTGTCCTAAAAAGTATGTTAGAAATTGGTGAAAACCCTTCGTTATCCAATGCGTTCAAAGAAACGCAACAAGACCATATACCCTAAATTTGGCATTAAAAGCTAAAACGGTGGGAAGGAGCCAAAGAGGCAAAAGTCCCTGGAATGGGCAAATCTTCTTGTAGTTCGCAAGAGCTACTAAATAAAAAATGATTGACAGCATCCTCGAATTCCTAAGCAGATCAGGACATTTTGGGACAACTTCAAAATTAGGACATCAAATGAGAGATCGACGACGTTCTCCGTCAGTCCCCAACAAGCCAATAATTACCACGAACAGAAGATGTTCGAAAATGGTACTTGTGGCTGTCCCCAGAAATTGACACGACCACTTCATTCATATTTGAAACAAAAGTTGATTTGATTAGCTTCACGAATGTTGTCTTAAAAAAATTTCAAATTTTGACTGAGGTCGCTAGTAAAAGCGACGCTGTGTCTACTAACTATTTGCCTTGAGCGTAGGTACACACAAAGGAGTCAACAAGACAACATAAAAATCAAAGGTGATGTTTTCTGCAACTGCTACGCATGCCATTACATGATCATCTACATCATTATCATATTTGCATGTCGAGAGGACTATGCCAAAAGGTCCATGTCATATCTGCATGTCGAGAGGACCATGTCAAGAGGACCATATCATATTTGCATGTCGAGAGGACCATGTCAAGAAGACCATCATCATCATTAAATACTGCAGATACATTTGCTGCTAGTATTATGTCCCTCTACCGGCCGGTTTCAAAGAGGATGACATTTAGAGGCATCCTTGAGTCACACTGGATGAGCGGGATCGACCCAAGAGCATATCTATATCCAAGATCGCGTGAGACGACAGAGTCTAACGTTGAGTATATTTTCATTTGTAATATTTATACAGCAGATATTTATGCATCCTTTATTATGCCAAGTCTGGCATCCAGCATATTTATATTCGATATTGCATGAGATGGAGGAGTATGACATTGAGGATGGATTTGCTTCCTTATTATTATGCCAAGTCTGGCATCTAGCATATTTATATCCGATATCTTGTAAGATGGAAGAGTATGATGTTGAGGGTATATTTGCTTTCTTATTATGCCAAATCTGGCATTCAGCATTTTATATCCGATATCGCGTGAGATGAAAGAGTCTGACGTTGAGGATGTATTTGCTTCCTTATTATGCCAAGTCTGGCATCCAGCATATTCATACCGATATTATGTAAGACGGCGGAGTCTGATGTCGAGGATATTTATACACCTTTATTAGAGACAACGAAGTCTCGCTCTGAAGTATGCTTATACATACAAAAGCATCAATCGCCAAAAGATGCAGCTATTTTTGATCGTGTGGCAAAGACCTTGTCACCCCGATGATTGAATATCGCTTGTCATTGTGGTCGAAAGCATATAGTCCGAGGGATGTCTATAAGACGCCATCCTAATTGGACGATGAACTGGATTTTCCCAAAATTGGAAGGCCAAAGGTCGTCTGTAAGTCACAGCGATATCTGAAACTGGATAGTGTGCAAGATTTCCCGAAACTTGAAAGACTAAGAGTTATCTGTAAGACGCAGTGATATCTAAAACTTGATAGTGTGCAAGATCACCTGAAGATTAAAAGTTTAAGGGTAATACGTAAGTCGCGATAATATCCACAATTGGATAAAGTGCAAAACTACCAAAATTTGACAGTCCAAGGGTTATCTATAAGCCACAACATATCCACATTGATATTGTGCAGGACTACTCAAAGGCTAGCAATTCAAGGGAAATATGTAAGTCGCGTTACATACCAGATTGGACAAAAGTGTAGGATTACCCAAAGACTGGAAATTCGCAGGACATCTGTAAGCTGCCTCTATCCAAAGTCGAATGATGTGCAAGATTACTCAAAGTTGACGAGTGAAAGGCATTTGTAAGCCGCCTCTACTCAAAGTCGGATGATGTGCTAGATTACCCAAAGTCTGATAATTCAAGGAATATCTGTTAGTCACATCGATATGAATGATGCACAAGACTTATCCCAAAAGCATCTGCAAGGACTACTGTCAATAACCACGAAGGTTATCACGTTCAAGAGAATGCCATAAATGGTCACGAAGACCGTTACATCACAACAACTATGAAGGACCGTCACGTCAAATGGCCACGAAGGTCATCATACTCAAAAACTGCCACAAAGGCAATCCTATCCGATAGCTATAAAGGCTATCACATTCTCATCATGAAAGTCGCTATTTCCTAAGACAAAGATAGGAAAGGACGACATCTGCTTCAAAGCGACAAATGGGAAAAATGAGGTACAAAACTATCTTTCTCCATCAAATTACTTTACGACTAACAATTTTGTTTCAACGTATTGCCGAGAACATACAAGAGGATGAAAATCTCAAACCAGAATGACAGGTATGAAATACGTCAAAAGGATGTCATGACACGATATTCGAACGTAATCCCAGGATGAGGTATGACAAAGAAACTGCCTCTCCAAATGGAATTATGTTACTACTAACAATTTTGTTTTGAGGTGTAGTCAAGAGCATCCGAGAAGGATGAAATTCTCAAAACAAAACCACAGGTATGGACTACACAAAAAAGGACGCATCAAAATGTGAAACTTTTTCTTAGCAGCAAACTGGGACATAGTCCGAAGGGGAATATCAAACTCTTTTGACGCAAGCTGAGGAACGACTTTCACCACCATCAAACCATACCCCTGTCAGAAGGCATGTGGCTATTTCCTATCTTTGGGTCTTAGTTTCGCATCCAGGGTATTTTCTAAACTCACGCTGGAAGCAATATTCCTTCTTTTCAAATCCGGGTGATGATACACCTCGAGTTTTAGAAATTATGTCCAGGTAAAATCTTATTTATGGGTGTGAAGTGCACCACATTCATAGTTGAGAGGTTACAAACCTCTAACTCAAATTATTCGTCACTCATCCCGAGCCAAAGGTTCTCTCAACATAAAGACTATCTTTTCCACTGATTGAGTCAAACTACAAGCAGCCTGATTCCTAAAGCCTTGGGATATGTAGGCGGGCTCTGTTTTGAAAACTCGGCTGCATTCCAAACTCTCCCCAATCCTTTTTTTCCCAGCTTTTTGGTTTCTCCGTACTCTGAAACTGAAATAGTTTGGAATTCTTTAAAAAATCGTGCGTAAAATCAAGCGTGTTGAACTAAAAACGGCCTAAATTCTCATATAACCTGAGATATGTAGGAAAACGATACTAGGGTTCGGCCATAATTCCTTGAAATTTATGCCAAGAACCAACCGCTTCCAAGAGATAAATTTGTGGTCGGACAAAATTAGAAACGTCAATTCCCTTTGCCCAGGGTTCCTTAAATCCACCCTATCCAAAGGGAGGGGTAGTTGTTTACACCCAATTTTTTCCCTCCACATTCATCATTAATTTCGAGCTTCTACTATTTTAAATAATTTTGAAATAATTTCCTTTATAAAATTTTAAGGTTCTCAAAATTAATTTAAGGTTAAGTGAAATGCGTATACTCTATATTCAATTATATAAGGGTATATAAATTTTACTTAAAGAAATATTTTGAAAATTGTTTTAAGCGAAAACCTTGTTTAAAGTTCAAAATGTGCTCAATTTCTCTCAAAATTTGATTTAAAAATCAAGGAATATTTGTACGAGTATTTCTTTGATTTTAAGTAAGTCAATTATGTTTAATAAGATGATTATATGTTTGTTAGTATAATTATTCTTAATTATTCAATACACAAAAGTTTTCAAGAGGAAATACACAAAAAAGATTCAAGTTCCGGCGCAATCGTTTTAAGTTTCGGTGGTGGAAGAATTTTCCAACGAAGCTTAACGTCTCAGTCGCTGCTCAAGAACAGGTAATATTTCTTTCCACCTTCCTCTATTTTTTTTAATCTTTTCATTAGAAATAGTCAGATGTTGTTGGTTTTAGGCTGGTCTTGTTTTGGAAAATATTTGATTGTTGTTACGAGGAAATGAGAACAAGGTGGTGAGACATTGTATGTTAGTTCAAGTCTTTCCCATCGAACTTAGAGTTGTGAAGTTGTTTGCTTAAAGTTTATGAATGTTAAGCCTTTAATGCTAGTTTGGGAGGTAAATAGTCTGTTTTGATTCTCATTAGCTTTGGAATTTCTGTTCTCTGTTGTTCCTACTATTTCTGATTGCGTGAATGTGTATAGATGGAAATATTCTTGAAGAGTTTCCTTAATTTACAATGCTAACAAGATTCATTAAAGAATGATAAGTTCGATCTTCGGGGTCATTCCTTAGCCTTTACCAAAGATTGAAGGGCGTTGGAGAGAAATTGAACCTCATTATAGTTTGAATTTTGTCCCAAACTACTGTCAAAGTCCATAAAATAGGATGTAATTTCGTGGTTTCCTTGTTTTTAAGTTGTTGTGTGAAATGCAAAGGTCTAATTCGTTATGTATCTCAAACCGTGCTATATTGTGTTTGATTCATGTTTTCACTAGTCCCTAAATGGATCACGACATTGTGAGTCACCTATTCCATTTTAATATCTTAAGCATGTCATAATCGTAAGTCTAAATATCCTTGAATGAAACCTGATCGTTGTGCTAAGAATTTATATGTAACTGAGTCTAAGAGGTTGTGAAATTTTGCCTTGTTCTTGCTAAATTGTGACTGTGTGCGTGTCTAAATGAGTATGGGTAAATGATTGCTACCACTAATTTGAGTCTATTCTAGGCCAAGGACTCCCTGTAGGTCTTCTTGATTCTAAATATCAAGTAAGAACTACGAAAGGATGAAGTCATCCTTCCTTTAGGAATACTCCTCAGCCTTTCCTTATGATAAAAGGAGAGGGGACGAAGAAGAACTTCATGGTTGTTTGTTTTTGTCTCCAAGAATCCTACTGGAAGCTCTAAATGCCTTCATAGTTGTACTTTCTTTCCTGTCGTGATTATAGAATATAAGTTGAATTACTTGTTGAATTTCACCATATCTATAAGAGTAGAAGATGGATTTCATTTCTTTTCCTTTCATAGATTCATCCAATTTCCCTCATGATTAATGACAGGAGGAATGAATCGTTATCTGGCTTTGAATTTTTTCATACCAACAATTTCTTTTTTCTCCTCTTCTATATAACCTTTGCAAACTAATGTTCTGCCAACAGTGAAGGTCAACGACCTGAGTTGATGAATGTGTTGCCATGTTACTGTGCAAAACCCATGGTTTGTTTCAAGCAAGTCTTAAAGATCGAATCTTTCTAGAGCAAGTCACAGTGAGGAATTCTTTGCCCAAAGGCCATTTTTTTTAGAATCCTCTTTGAGCAGCCATTTTGTAACCGTCCAGTGGTGTTTCCTTAAGCAAAAAAATCTCACCCTCTTCCTGTTTTCCTGTTCCTTGGTTCTTAATATCAGTTCATGATTAAGCATTTTCTTATTTCCATAGAACTTTGACAATGGTTTGTTGTCCTCCCTAATGCATCAGTAGAACTATTTGAGAAAGTTTTAAGCTCCAAAAGAATTTGCCTTGTTTTTCCCATATAGTTCAAGGTGTTATAAAGCATTGTGTTTGCTTTCTCCCTTTTTTTTATTCTCTATCCATATTGGGAAGCTTGCATAAACTAGTTCAAGCTTAGCAAAGAAACTCAAATTTTGTCTGGTTCACATGCTTAATATTCTAGTCGCGAGTATCAAATTACTCTTTTCAAACCTAATTGATTAAATGTTATTGTTACCCCCGCTAGCTTCACTAGTTTACTAAGTTCTCTTGGAGGCGTAAAGAGTTTTGAGGGTTCAGTTGTTTTGTCCATGCCTGCTCGTTCTTTCCATTTTTGTGATTTGGTTGCATCACTGGATATTCTTTCTATCTTAAACATTTCGTCTTTAAATGAGATTACGGATTAAGAATCGGTTTCCTATAGCTGAGAATCATCTTTTTCCCTTTGTCTGGAATCTTATGCATTGGTTAATTATTTCTTCTAAGAATAGGGAAGCAGATGTACCTCTTTTATTTTGTTTTCTCCTCTCTGGAGCTTAATATTCAATCTCTTACGACCATCGTTTACTTAGGATGATCATTTTTATTTTGTGGCAATTATAAAATCACTATGTGTTGCAAGTCTATGTGTTTATTTGCTTAGACCCTTTTTTGAACTCCCTCCCATATGCTAATTATCTACTTTTTTCATTTTGGTTTGCACGTGACACCTGCTGGAGTCTAAATACGGGCCTCTTCCCTTTGTGCATATACTCCAATGGGCCAAGGAGGCCCAACTACATCTCGAGTCAGCCTATTCAAGTCCCCAAAAAGAGGTTAATATTTGAAGAAAATAAGTGTGGTCTAAGTATCACACACGAAAGCTAATATACAGGGAAGGCCTAAGGAGCAGAGTGAAATTTGAATGGGCTTAACCCAAATATTTGGTAGTCCAACGGACATTTGTAGGGGTCTGGGCCTAAGTGCCTAAACCCAACTTCTCATTTTTCCTTAGTTTAGCTTTGGTTTTTTAATATTATTTCGGACTTTGTAAACGCTAACTCTTTTATTAGCTTTGTTAAATTCTCTTCGGAGTACTATATGTTTTATGTGCGGATTTATTTACCTAAATCTAATTTTTGAAACCTTGTTCAATTTTTGGAGATATTATCATTAAGTTTACTTGCAAAAACTATTCGAAAATCACTTATCATTCTTTTACAAATTAGTACCCTTTTTTTATAAAAAATATTTTTCTTTACTCAATAAATTCCCATTTTTTACAAGTTAGTCAAAGAAAAAATGAGTTAAAAAAAGAGCCAGATAACCGCGTGTTAGCGGACATTTCGAGTGCCTTAAAACCCTTCTCAAAATGTTAATATGAACTTCTTACCTAGATTTCTTAAATTCAAAATGTTTTTATATGTTTTAAATCTTTTGAATATTTTTCAAAAGTTTTCTTGATTTTTCTTAAAAAAATTAAGTGACAACTCTGTTTTATTTAAGTTTGAGAATTTTTTATAAGTTTTCAAGTTTAATTCAAGTTAAAAATAATTTTAAAATGAAGTTGCTTTTCTTTTCAAACAAAAGAAAGTGAAAAATGCGATAAAACAATGTTAAAAATTATTATTATGATAAAATAGGTTTCATTTAAAATAATTTTTTATTAATTATGATATATTCAAAAAGTTATATTTATTTTACCACAAACTTATGCAATATCTGAGTACTTACATATCGAGATAAGAATTATGTGCCATCAAGTCCTCCACTTCCACGTGGAAGTGGAGAAGATGGACAACAATGTTATTATTATTAGTGGGCTGCCACATGTCAACCTTTCAATTACCTAATCCAATGTGTTGCCTTGTATATATTAAACATTGTAGAATTGATACTACTAATATTTTCTCGTAAATATATCTGCCACATTCCTCAATTAAGCTTACTATGTTTGGTTGGTACTATATATGTATATATGCTTACGTGGAGAATTGTTTTAAGGGAAAACGTTTTGACACCATTATTCGATTACTGAAAAGAAAATTAATTATCTACGTCAAGTTATTCAAGCTCGAGTTCGAGTTTGATTTTGTTTTGGAGCTTTTTTTTCTGGAGAGGTTCGAGCTTCTCATCGAATGACAGGTAGGTTACGGTCTAAATCTTATTTACTTCGCATATATAGTATAAAATTGTATTAATGGTCATCCTTGGGTTGGGTTTATTAGCTTGACACCACAGACCTTGACCGCTTCTTCATGTTCAATTTGTTTCTTTCCTCCGATGTTTGTAGTATTTGTTATAGACGATATAATCATGCTTGTGGTCCTGTGTGGCTTTGTATTGACTCTGGAACATAGATGGTGAGTTATTGGGAATGTCTGTGAGTCCGGGACATCGTTATTACTATTATAAAGATGGCTATCTGTGCTGTAGAATGATTGGAGCATGTGCAGGGCCGATAGGTTGATTGTGGGCCGTGGGCCACTGTTGTGATTGTGTACACCATTTATCATGCATTTAGAGAGTTTATACATAATTTTACTACGGTTTTGGCTTCGGGCCTTCTATTGAATGATTTCTATAACCTGTATGGCCGTGGGGCCCATTTTTGGTAAAAATGATTGCAAAGAGGTTTAGTACCATTTTAACGGATCTTCTTGGGGTAAGAGAAAATAAAGAGGATGTTTTATCACCATTTCTACTAATACTAAGCTCGGCGGGGCCGAGGGATAGACTTGTTTTACTATAGCTTCTTTGATAATACTAGGCTCGGTGGGGCCGTGCACTAGAACCATTTAATTTACTGATTAAGACCCGGATACCCGCCGGACAACTTTACTTGGGAATTTAGAAATTGTGGGGCATCTAATATGTTGGTCGGGGGACTTCATAAACCTCGCCATTCCGGACCAGGGGCTTTGTGCTGGGAGTGCCGGAGGGAGGGTATGCGGTGTAGTAAGGGTATACGGGTGTGACCTTCCATGGATCCTATCTTCTGGGCCTTATCGTATGCCGGAAGAGGGTAGCATACATTAGTATTATTTTACCTAGTTCATCACATTATCATATTATTTGAGGTTCCATCCTTGTTTGCTGTTTGCTCATTGTATGCTTCGGTAGTATGGGATACCAGAGGGTTTGTCTTCACTTGCTTGTGTTCCTCGGGTGTATGGACATCCCGTGGGACTGTAGGTAGGCTTATTTTTATTAACTTGTAATATTGTCCCTATTATGGTTACTCGACATTGGATTTGATAAGGTTGTACTTTGGCTTCCAGTCGGTATATATTGATTGAGATTAGTATGCTTATTCGGATGATAGTATTCTGTATCCGAGCATGACTTTCGTTATTCGCCTGATCCTTCTCTTTTCATTGAGGTTACCGGTATACCGCCTACTTTTTAGACCCTTCTTTATATACTTGTTATTGCAAGGATCCCGTGTACGTATTTCTTTCTTTCACATGTGATTGGTATTCTAATAGCTAGCCATGTGTGTTATCTTGGTTGTATTCCTTCCGTACTAGCTTCAGTGTGCTCCTTCATTATTTTCAGTGACTACTTGTTTCTATTCTTCTTATTACTGCTCTTTTATCTTATATGTGCCCAGTTGACCTATGATACCTACTGGGTACCAGTTGCTTCACAATTGGTGCTCATACTACACTTCTGCATCTTTGGGTGCAGATCCGAGTGTTAGTTCTCGCTGCTGACTGTGCTACCTCGTGCGAGGTATTTTTGGACTATCCGAGACTGATGGTGAGCTCTTCATGGTTGGGGCTTAGCTTTAGTTCATCTTCTGTATTATGTACTCCTTTATCATTCAGAGACATATGTATATATTCTTTTGGACCCTTTTGTACTCTGTATACTTAGTTCCGACTCTTATACTATGATACCAAGTTTTGGGTTTAGTTTAGTTTCCGCTTATACATTCCTGTTGCTTATTTCTTTATCTTATTTTCCTTGATTTCGCTTATATTATGCTTCCTCCGCTTTCTTGTTAGATAGTAGCTATTACTAACCGTTCTGGGCTACGGGGATTGGTTTGCCTACTGAGGGGGTTGTAGGTGCCATCTTGACCAGGAAATTGGATCGTGACAGTTTGGTATCAGAGCCCAGGTTCATCGGTGTCATCGATATAGGAGCCAATGTCTAGTAGAGTCTCACGGATCGAGGCAGAGATATCCGTACTCAATCTTAAGGAGGCTACAGTGGCATCTTAGGAAATACTACTCTCTTATTGCCTCTATATCGTGCGTATTATCCTTGATGTTTTCCTGAAATCTCACTTATTCTAGTTCATTCTCCCATGGATGGTTCGTACGAGAGCAGTTTACATGACTTATCCAGGGTTCTATGACCATATCTGAATACGAGACCCGCTTTCACCAGCTTGCTCCATTTAGGGCTATGATCATGCCTACAGAGCCTGGTAGAGTCCGCAGATTTGTTTGGGGGCTGCAGATAAAGATTAGGAAGCAAACTGAGATATTAGTTGCCGGTGGTTGATCATTTCAGGCTATCGCAAATTATACCCGTACCATAGAGGATTTGCACTGTCATGATCTCGGGGCTAGGGATAAGAGGTCCCGTCACTAGAGCAGCTACAATGGCTCCCATCATAGTGGTAGAGGTTCAAGCCAGTAGGGCCGAGGTTATCAGCCACAACAGTACCATGGTCAGTTTAGTCGACCAGTTCAGGCTTCACTTCAGGCTTCTGGTAGCTCTCAATTTTAGCAAGGACAGAGTAACCAGTAGGGTTACAGTGGTCAGACTCCGAGAGGTTCAGTTTCTGAGGTATCAGGCTATGGTGGCCATGCAGGTTCTGCAAGTTCATCTCGATAGTTTAAGCCATCAGGGCCCTGCTATGATTGCAGTGTTGTCGGTCATTATGCTAGAGATTTCCCCTAGTGGGGTACAGTTCAGCCAATCGCTCAGCCGGCTTAGCCTATCCATGCAGTCCAGCCACTAGTTAGAGGGGGTGGAGGTCAGGCTAGAGGTGGTGCCCAGCGTGGTAGGACATGTGGTAGGGATAGCGGTCGTTCAGGTGGTGGTCGTCATCAGTTTTATGCAGTCCTTGGGAGACCGAAGGTAGAGGCCTCAGATGCTCTGATCACATGTATGATTTCCATATGCTGTCGACTAGCTTATGCTTTATTTGATCCTGGATCCACTTTCTCGTATATTTTTGCCTACTATTTGCCTTGCTTGGTATTGACTAGTGAGCTGTTAACTGTACTTGTATCTGTTTCGACCCCAGTAGGAGATTCTTTAGTAGTGGATCGGGTTGTGATATCCTGTATGATTTCTGTTGGAGATATTGAGACTTGGGGTGATTTGATAATTCTTGATATGTTAGACTTTGATGTCATTCTGGGCATGGACTGGTTATCCCCTCATTGTGTAATTTTGGATTGTTATGCCAAGACCGTTACCATAGCCGTGCCTGGCGCATTCTCGGTTGTATGAAAGGGTTCTGTCAGCCGCATAACGTCTGGGATCATCTCTTGTATTTGAGCTAGGAAATTGATTTCCCACGAGTGTTTGGCTTATCTAGCATATGTTCGAGATGCTAGTTCGACCCTTCTTCCCCTGAGTTAGTTCCTGTGGTTATAGATTTCTTAGATGTGTTCCCTACCGACCTTCCAGGCCTTCCACCTGAGAGAGATATTGATTTCTCTATTGAGTTAGAGCCGGGCACCAGGACCATTTCTATTTCTCCTTACAGTATAGCTCCTACTGAGTTGAGGGAGCTTAAAGAGCAGCTCTAGGATCTGTTAGCTAAGGGTTTTATTAGACCGAGTGTGTCGTATTGGGGTGCTCCTATTCTATTTATGAAGAAGAAAGATGAGTCGATGCGGATGTGTATTGATTATCAACAGCTGAATAGGGTGACAGTGAAGAATAGGTATCCGATGCCAAGGATTGATGACTTGTTTGATCAGCTTCAGGGTTCATCCATATTTTCGAATATTGATTTGAGGTACGGCTACCATCAGTTGAGGATTAGGGTGGAGGACATCCCTAAGACAGTATTTAGGATACGTTATGTCCATTATAAGTTCCTGCTGATGTCTTTTCGGTTGACTAATGCCCCTGCAGCCTTTATGAACTTGATGCAAAGGGTGCTTGGCACGTATTTGGACTCATTTGTGATAGTTTTCATAGATAACATCTTTGTATACTCTTGGAGTAGAGATGAGCATGAGAAAAACTTGAGGATTATACTCAATACTTTGAGAGATCATCGGCTTTATGCCAAGTTCTAAAAGTGCGAGTTTTGGCTTGAGTTAGTTGCATTCCTAGGGCCCGTGGTGTCTAAGGATGGGATTAGGGTTGATCAGGGAAAGATTTCAGCGGTTTGTGATTGGCCTAGACCTTCTACTGCTACTGAAGTTTGCAACTTTGTTGGGTTAGTAGGTTACTACAGACGGTTCGTTTAGGGATTTTCTTCCATAGCAGCACTCTTGACTTTGCTGACTAGGAAGGATGTCCCATTTCAGTGGTCGGATCAGTGCGAGGATAGCTTCCAGAGGCTTAAGGCCTTATTGACTTCAGCTCTAGCTTTGACTTTGCCGGTTGAGGGTCGAGATTCTCCATGATTGTGATGCTTACAGGGTTGGTCTTGATTGGGTATTGATATAGCAAGGTTGAGTGATAGCATATGCGTCGAGGAAGCTGAAAGTTCACGAGCTCAATTACCCCACTCATGACTTAAAGTTTGCGTCGGTAGTCTTCGCGCTCAAGATCTGGAGGCACTATTTATATGGAGTTCATTGTGAGATATTCACCGATCATCATAGTCTTCAGTACATTATGAGTTAGAGAGAGCTGAAATCGAGGCAAAGGAGATGGATTGAGCTACTGAAGGACTATAATTTCACCATTCTTTATCCTCCGGGCAAGGAAAACGTGGTAGTAGATGCCTTGAGTCAGAAGGCAATGAGTATGGGCAGCCTAGCTTCACTTTTAGTTTCTGAGCGACCATTGGCCTTGGACATCCAGTCCTTGGCTAACCATTTGGTTAGGCTTAACTTGTCGGATCCTAGCAGAGTTCTTGCCAGTATTGAGGTTCGTTCTACTCTAGTTGATCAGATTTAGAGCCGATAGTTTAAGGATCAGAATTTGTGTGACCTTCACAATCAGGTAGTTCGGGGTCAGGCCAGCCAGGCTACTTTGGGTTCTGATGGTATTCTGAGGTTCTACAGTCGCCTTTATGTTCCGAGGATTGAAGATTTGGTTCAGTTGATATTTCGTGAGGTGCATTGTAGTAGATACTCCATTCATCCTGGAACAACGAAGATGTATAGAGATTTGAGACAGCTTTACTGGTGGAGTGGTATGAAGCGGGATGTGACAGAGTTTGTATCTCGGTACTTGAACTGTCAGCAGGTGAAGTTCGAGCACATAAGACCTGGTGGTTTGATGCAGCGAATTCCCATTCCTGAGTGGAAGTGGGAAGGGATTACTATGGACTTTGTTGTTGGTTTGCCTCGTACTTCTCGTGGGTTTGATTCCATATGGGTGATTGTTGATAAGCTGACTAAGTAAGCACATTATTGTCGGTTCAGACTTCTTATGGTGCAGAGAGGTTAGCTCAGATCATTCGTGAGATTGTTCGGTTGCATGAGGTCCCAGCTTCTATCATTTCAGACCGCGACACACAGTTCACATCTCAGTTTTGGAGGGCTATTCAGCGAGATTTGGGTACAGAGGTTCAGCTTAGTACTTCTTTCCACCCTCAGATAGATGGCTAGTCCGGGAGGACCATTCAGGTCCTGGAGGACATGCTTCGGGCCTGTGTTCTTGACTTTGGAGGTTCTTGGGATCAGTTTATGCCTTTGGCCGAGTTTGCATATAATAATAGCTTCCACTCGAGCATTGGCATGGCACCTTTCGAGGCATTGTATGGTAGGCATTGCAGATCGCTGGTTGGTTAGTTCGATGGGTTGGAGTCTAGCCCACAGAGTACAGATTTACTTCGGGATTCCTTAGATCGAGTTAGAATGATCCAGGGTAGACTTTGAGCAGCTCATAGTAGGCACAAGAGCTACGCTGATCGTAGACTTTGTGCCTTGGAGTTCAGTGTTGGTGATTTGGTATTCCTTCGTGTGTTTCCCATGAAGGGCGTGATGAGATTTGGTCGGCGAGGCAAGCTTAGCCCCAGGTACATTGGGCAGTTTGAGATTCTCCAGAAGATTGGTAGTGTTGCTTATCAGTTAGCCTTGCCTCCGATGTTTTTAGCTATACATCCTGTATTTCATATTTTGGTGTTGCTCTGGTATGTTCTAGACGAGTCTCATATGCTGCATTGGGATTTGGTTCAGTTGGATGAGAGTTTATCCTTTGTTGAGGAGCCGGTTGCTATACTAGCCAGAGATGTTAGGAAGTTGAGATCTAGGGAGATTCCGGTTGTGAAAGTTCAGTGGAGGCATCGTCCTATCGAGGAGGCTACCTCGGAGACCGAGAGACATATGCGAGTTTAATATCCGCAGCTGTTTGAGCCTTCAGGTACTTACTTGTCCTTGACTTTCGAGGATGAAAGTCCTTTTTAGTATTGGATGATGTAATGACCCTTCCGATCATTCCCGTGGTTACGCATTTCTTGTACCGTTAGAGCTTGCCTGTAGCGCCCCCAAGTCATATATGGCTTGCTGGGACCGGTGGTTTGGTGACCTGGCCGTTCGTTTGGTCGTTATGGCCATTTCCCTGTCTTAGAGTTGAGTCTTAAGAGTTGAGTTATTGAAATTGTGCGATAGTGATTTGCGATCGTATGACCTTAACCTTCGTCCCTTAGCAAAGGCTTGCGAGCCTAAAATTGAGAATTTTATTAACATCGCGCATATTTGATTTGAAAGTTGAATTTGGTGAGAAGTTATATTTTTATTGCCTTCCTAAAATATTTTAAATATTTATGAAAAATACTCTTGATGTGACATATTTGTGTATGTATTTATTTTATAAGAGTTTTATTAATTATTAATATTTTTAACGGACATAGTAAACTTTGTTATGTAAAAAATTATTATTATGATATAGTAGGTTTTATTTAAAATGAATTTCTATTAATTATGATATATTCAAAAAGTTATATTTATTTTACCACGAACTTATGCAATACCCAAGTACTTACATATCGAGATAAGAATTATGTGCCATCAAGTCCTCCACTTTCACGTGGAAGTGGAGAAGATGGATAACAAAGTTATTATTATTAGTGGGCTGCCACATGTCAACCTTTCAATTACCTAATCCAATGTGTTGCCTTGATATATATTTAACATTGTAGAATTGATACTACTATTATTTTCGCGCTAAATATATCTTCCACATTCCTCAATTAAGCTTACTATGTTTGGTCGGTACTATATATGTATATATGCTTACGTGGAGAATTGTTTTGAGGGAAAACGTTTTGACACTATTATTCGATTACTGAAAAGGAAATTAATTATCTACGTTAAGTTATTCAAGCTCGAGTTCGAGTTTGATTTTATTTTGGAGCTTTTTTTCTGGAGAGGTTCGAGCTTGTTATCGGACGACAGGTAGGTTACGGTCTAACTCTTCTATACTTCGCATATATAGGATAAAATTATATTAATGGTCATCCTTGGGTTGGGTTTATTAGCTTGACACCACAGACCTTGACCGCTTCTTCATGTTCAATTCGTTTCTTTCCTCCGATGTTTGCAGTATTTATTATAGACAATATTATCACCCTTGTGGTCCTGTGTGGCCTTGTATTGACTATGAAAAATAGATGGTGGGTTATTGGGAATGTCCGTGAGTCCCGGACATCGTTATTACTATTATAGAGATGGCTATCTGTGCTGTAGAATGATTGGAGCCTGTGCAGGGCCGATAGGTTGATTGTGGGCCGTGGGCCACTGTTGTGATTGTGTACACCATTTATCATGCATATAGAGAGTTTATACATAATTTTACTACGGTTTTGGCTTCGGGCCTTCTATTGAATGATTTTTATAACCTGCATGGTCGTGGGGCCCATTTTTGGTAAAAATGATTGCAAAGAGGTTTAGTACCATTTTAACGGATCTTCTTGGGGTAAGAGAAAATAAAAATAATTTTTTATCACTATTTCTACTAATACTAGGCTCGGCAGGGCCGAGGGCTAGACTTGTTTTACTATAGCTTCTGTGATAATACTAGGCTCGGCAGGGCCGTGTACTAGAACTATTTGATTTACTGATTTAGACCCAGATACCCTCCGGGCAGCTTTACTTGGGGATTTTTGAGATTACGGGGAATCTAGTATGTTGGTCGGGGGCCTCCATGGACCTCGCCATTCCGGACCAGGGGCTACATGCTGGGAGTGCCGGAGAGAAGGTATATGGTGTAGTAGGGGTATACGGGTGTGACCTTCCATGGATCCTGTCTCCTGGGCCTTATAGGACGCCGGAGCTCTTTTCAAGATTCCTTGCTTGTTCTTGATCTAGAAACAACACATAAACACTATAGTTAATTAATTGGCCTAAATTACCCGGATTATACAAAAAATCCTAATCCCCCGGTGAAACTATGATCATTCCAACCCTTCCCAGTCTCTCCTGCTATTAATTCACCTAAGATTATTATTTATGCCTATACATTCAGGGAATTAAAGCTTGGTGATCAGTACTCATTAACTATAAACAACACCCAAAAACTCTTGCACCCTAGGATCCCTCTTTTTCTCCGAATTCTACAATCCTAGGTTATCCCAAATCTTTCCCCAAGCCCACCCCTAGAAATTCTATAGTGTAGGAAAGATATCACGGAGTTTGGGGAGTAGAATCCTTACCTTCCTAGGTTAAATCCCATCTTGCTCTGCTATAGCGGTACCACTATAGTGGAGTCGTCCACTATGGAGGAGGCTGACCGACGTTGACTTCTGCTGTAGAGGTAATTTCTCTGCTACGACGGAGGTTGCTATGGCGCAATGTCAACCGCTATGGTGGTTGACACGGGACAAAAAGTCATAAAATCTCCAAAACTTGTCCATTTTACAACACTCTTATTTTTCTGACGTCCCGGAATAACCCCTTTATGTCAACCTCGATTTTGGGAGTTCTACTTACCCAAATTTGATTTCAAAAAGTCTCCCGGACTCCTTTATGTCATAGCTAAAAGGAAAACTAGCTCAAATCAAGACATCTGACCCAATCCGTACCCTGATTGCCCTAGACCATACCTCGCTCTAAAACCTACCGAGTCTAGCCTAGCCCAGAATTTCAAACTCCCAAACTCGGAGTTTTCTATCTCTAAAAATTAGCACAAATGGTTTACCCATAATGACGGACCCGGCTGTTACAACAAATACCAATTTACCCATCATTCATCCTCGAATGAACAAACTCGAAACTACAGAAAGTAAAGAGCGAAAAGAGTCATACCTGTATCCTCAAACATGTGAGGGTACTTGTCCTGCATGTCCTTCTCAATTTACCAGGTGGCTTCCTCAACCGGATGATTCTTCCATTGAACCTTTACCATGCTGATCACTTTTATCCTTAATTTTCAAATATCCCGATCAAGAATCAAAACCAGTGCCTCTTCAAAGCGAAGATCTTTATCAAGTAACACCTCATTGCACTTGATGATGTAGTCCCCATCCCCATGGTACCACTTTAGTATGGATACATGAAACACCAAATGGACACCCGACAGACTGGGCGGTAGCGGCAATCTATAAGCGACGGGCCCTATAATCTCAAGAACTTCAAACGGTCCGATGAATCGGGGGCTGAGCTTGCCCCTTTTACCAAAATGCATAACTTCCTTCATTGGCGACACTTTCAACATACCTATTCACCAACCTAAAATTCCATGTCCCAGACTTTGCGATCCGCATATTCCTTCTGCTTGTTTTGGGTAGCTAGTAACTTGGTCTGAATGACTCTTACCTTTTCTTGCTCTTCCCTTACCAAGTACATGCCTAAAGGCTTTAAATCGCCTTCCTCAAACCACCTGATGGGTGACCTACAACTCCTCCCATACAGAGCCTCGAACGGTTCCATGTTAATACTGGAGTGGTAGCTATTGTTGTATGAGAACTCACACAATGGTAGAAACTGGTCCCAATGACCCCCGAAGTCAATCACACATGCTCTCAGCATGTCCTCCAGTACCTGAATCGTCCTCTCTGATTGACCATCCGTATGAGGATAGAAGATTGTACTAAAGATGAGTTGAGTGCCCAACTCCTCATGCAACTTACCCCAAAACTTGGAGGTAAACTGCGTACCTCTGTCTGAAATAATGGACAGTGGCACCCCATGCAATCTCACAATTTCCTTCACGTAGATCTTAGTCAATTGCTACGAATTTTAATCCACCCTGACTGGAATAAAGTGAGATGACTTGGTCAGCTTGTCAACAATGACCCAAATAGAGTTATACTTCCCCAAAAACTTGGGGAGACCCACCACAAAATCCATGGCTATTCTCTTCCACTTCCACTCTGGAATGGGCATTCTCTGAAGTAGTCCTGCAGGTCTTTGGTGCTCATACTTTACCTGCTGGCAATTCTAACATATGGACATAAAATCCGCTATGTCCCTTTTCATCCTCGGCCACCAATAAAGTTGCCTTAAATTTTTGTATATCTTGGTTACACCCGGATGAATTGAATACCGCAAACCATGAGCCTCTGCCAACACCTTATAAATCATGTCATCAACCTGAGGAACACAAATCCTTCCTCTATAATTTAACACACCACCCGAATCCAACGTGGCATCTCCGAACTCTCCGGATATTGCCTTGTACGAAGACTGCTCAACTGCGAATCCTGAATCTGTTTGGTCTTTATCTCCACTATGAATGTGGATTTGACCTTAATACTGGCCAAAATCCCACCTTGTTCTGAAATACCCAAGTGCGTGAACTTGGACTCCAATTCTTGAATTTCCTTTGCTAGTGGTCGTTTGGACACCCCCAAATAAGACAAACTGCCCATGCTAACTGTTTTCCAGCTCAATGCGTCTGCCACCATATTAGCCTTACTCGGATGGTACTGAATAGTCACATCATAGTCCTTCAATAACTCCATTCACCTTCTCTGCCTCAGATTCAAGTCCTTCTGAGTGAAAATATGCTGCAGGCTGCGATGATCAGTGAACACCTTACACTTGAAACCATAGAGGTAGTGTCTCCAAATCTTGAGTGCAAACACCACCGCTGCCAACTCCAAATTGTGAGTCGGATAGTTTTTCTCATGCACCTTCAACTGCCTAGAAGCGTAGGCTATCATATTCCTATCCTGCATCAATACAACACCCAAACTAGAATGTGAAGTATCACAATAAATAGTAAAGTCCTTACCTTCAACCGACAAAGACAAAATAGGAGCCGTGGTCAGAAGTGTCTTGAGCTTTTGGAAGCTCTCCTCGCACTTGGCGGATCACAAAAATGGTACCTCTTTCTGAGTTAGACTTATCAAGTGAGTAGCAATAGATGCTAAATCCTTGATGAACCTCCAGTAGTAACATGTGAGCCCAACAAAACTCCTCACCTCAGTCACAGAGCTAGGCCCGACCCAACTCTTGACTGTCTAAATTTTCTGGGGATCTACCATCACTCCCTTTTCTGACACTACATGCCCCAAGAATGCTACTGAAGTCAACTAGAACTCACACTTGGAGAACTTTGCACAAAGCTTTTGACGTCTTAAAATGTTCAACACTATACGGAGATGTTCAGCATGCTACCCCCTACTCTTGGAGTAGATCAAAATATCATCAATGAAAATGATAACAAAGGAATCCAAGTATGGTTTAAACACCCCATTCATCAGACTCATGAATGCCGCCGATGCATTGGTCAAACCAAACGACATTACTAAGAGATCATAATATCCATACCGAGTCTGAAAAGCAGTCTTAGGAATATCCTCGAGCCTAGTTTTTAACTGATGATACCCTGACCTCAAGTCAATTTTTGAAAACACCAATGCACCCTATAACTGGTCAAACAAATCATCAATACGGGGTAGAGGGTACTTATTCCGGATGGTAACCTTGTTTAACTGCCTATAATCTATGCACATCCGCATACTACCATCCTTTTTTTCATGAATAAGACTGGAGCACCCCAATGTGAAGCACTGGGATGGATAAATCCCTTATCTAGGAGTTCCTTAAAGTGAGACTTAAGCTCTCTTAACTCTGCCGGAGCCATTTGATATGGAGGAATAGAAATTGGGGGAGTGTCCGGCTCCAGGTCAATACAAAAGTCGATATCCCTGTCCGGAGGCATACCAGGCAAATCCGCTGGGAAAACCTCTTGAAACTCTGAAACAACTGGAACTGACTAAATGGATGGGAACTCCACACTATCATCCCGGAGATGAGCCAAAAAAGGCTAAACACTCTCTTCCCACTAGCTTCCTAGCCTGAATGAATGATATTATTTTGGCTGACTTGGACCTGCACACACCTTCCCACTCTAGCCTATCCTTACTCAGAATCTCTAGAGCCACGGTCTTGGTGTTACAATTCAACACAGCATGATAAGGGGATAACCAGGTTATGCCTAAAATAAAATCAAAGTCAGTCACATCCAGGATTACTAAATCTACCCAAGTATGCAACCCCACAAATACAACTGAACAATTATGATAAACATGAGTCACAATCACCGACTCTCCTACCGAGGTAGAAACATAGATAGGGGAATCAAAAATATCACAAATCAGGTCCAGACCCAATGCAAAACTCACAGACACATAACAATATATGGAACCTAGGTCAAATAGTACCGAAGCCATCTTATCACAGATAGAATGGTACCTGTGACCACTACATCTGATGTCTCAGCCTCAGTTCTCCCTAGAAATGCATAACAGTAAACCCGATCATCAATCTGGTAACTTTCTTGGCTGGCTGCGCCACACCCTTGCCTGCACCGCCGTTCCTTCTGTCTCCTCGACCTCTCAAAAAGTTACCTCGCCCACCCTGTGGACGACCTCTAGCATGACCACCGCTACCTACCAGGACCACAGCCTTAAACTGCTGCTGAACCTGATTACTAGTCTGTCTATGAGGGCATTCCCTCTTAAAGTGGCCTAGATCACCACAATGGAAACAACCACAATCAAGTGTAGGACTGCTAGCAGATGTGTAGGAAGCTCCTTGACCTCTAGGAGCTGAAAACTGCTGATTAATTCCTAGACGACTACCTGTAGTAGCTGGCAGAGCCAACTGAATAGGGAAGGATGAGTATACCTGCTGATTCTGGCCCCAGGAGTATGAACCACTATAATTTCCCTCATTCCGAGGCTTCTTGGCTAACACTTTAGCCTGCACCGCTTGCCTAACTCCCTCAAGTTTATTTACATAATCTGCCACTTCATTGAATCCTTTCCCTGAAGAAGTCATGTGCACAGACAATACCTGAAGCTCAGTATTCAAACCCTTGACAAATAATCAAACTCGCTCCTCCTCGAAACCCAACAACTGCGTAGCAAAATGAGATAAGGCATGAAATTTTGCCTCATAAGAAGAGACTGACATGCTACTCGGTTCCAAATTCAAGAATTTATCCTTTTTCCGGTCCCTCAAGGTACGGGGTACGTGCTTCTCTATGAAGAAAGTGTGAAACTGCTCCCAAGTCAGTGGGGGCAAAACATATGAATGACACTCCACATGAGCCCTCCACCACTGCTTGGCATCACCCTGCAGATGAAATATGACGAAATTAACCCCATGTTGTTGCACAATTGCTAGCTTGTGCAGCCTCTCATAGAAATCCAGTATGAATTCATAAGCATCTTCCCTATCAGTACCCCGAAACGTAAGAGGTTTCAGCTTGAGAAACTTGGTCAGCATCTCGTGTTCACTTCCTGTCATTACTGGGCCTAACATTGGCCTCAAGAAATCACCTGTGCATGAAGATGCATCCATCCAAGGATCCATAGGGTCTGCTGGCTGAGTACCCAGGGCCTGAGTTGCAAAGCCCGCGGGTATGGATCTAGCACTAACCAACCCACTCAAGAAGTTCCAAACATGCTGAAATGCTTCGAGCGTCATAGAGGGAAGGCCTGCACCTCCAGCCGGTGCCGCCTCTGCCTTCGCCTGTGCCCCTTCATCCTCCACAACTATTTCCACATCTTTGCCAACCTGTTCTTGAGGTGGGGGAGGGGTTGCCTCTCGTACTCCTGCAGCATCTTGAGCCTCACCCCTAGCGGGTGTGTCTCTACCTCATCCTCTGCCCCTTCCCCTGCCTCTACCATGGATAGCCAGTCCCGCTGCTGGGACCACTGGTCTCGCTCCGTTATTCCTTGTGTTAACTATCTACAAACAGAAGAGTGAAAGAGTCAGATACCAATTTGTATCATCAGATACCAATTGGAATCAAGTTATAGCACGATGGAAGAAAGAAGAGATAGTTTTCCTAAAGTCCTATAGCCTCTCGAAGAAAAGTACGGACGTCTCTGCACCATTCCGCAAGACTCTACTAGACCTATTTTGGTACAAGGAGATCAACGAACCTAGGGATCTGATACCATCTTTGTCACGACCCAGACCATCGTGAGTGGCACCCACACAACCTCCGGATGAGCGAACCAATATAACTCAATCCTTAGCATAGCCTAACAGCCTAAAACCAGTGTGCAAAAATATAAACTAGCAATAGTTTCAATAACAATTCTATAAAATGTAACCTGCGGAAGATCCCTCCCTTGAATCTAAAAGTGATCGTACCAAAAACATCTATCAAGCTAGAGTACGGGGATGCAACCCCAAAATAAAGAACAATCTAAGCCCGAAACAAGTGGGCTACAACTCAATAGATAGAAATCAAGGCAACTTGGTCAAACAGGTCACCCTTTTATATCTCAAAGTGTCAGGCCTACAAGTGAGGTCGTGCGTCAACAGCCGGAAGATTTCCTGTACTCACAAAAATATAAGCAAGTGCAGTATCAGTACACAACCACAGTGTACTAGTAGGATCATCACCCAGTTCCAAATAAACAGTGTGTGAATAGCACAGAAGTCAAGTAAGAGCACAAAAACACGCAAGCAAGTCAACAGATATTCCAGACTACAAGTCTCTCCCTAACTTGTCCCCACATGTAAACCACTTGCACAACCATGATCAACAATTCACAATAACAAATAATTATACCGCGATACATATCCCGAACCCACCCTGGATCCCCTCTAGGTAACACTTAAGTGTCAAACATACAATCCGATCTACACCAAAACCAAACTCATAGATCAATGTAACAACCCAGCCTTTTAAGGACCAAAATGCACAACCACAAATCATATACACAACCCGGTCCACTCAGAGAACCATTAGTAAAGATGCAATAATACAATAAAGTAAACCCATACCAGGCGTGGTACCCGAGCCAACCATTAGTATATCCCATACCAAGCGTGGTACCCTAGCCAATCATTAGTATATCCCGTACCAAGCATGGTACCCGAGACAACCGTTAGTATATCTCGTACCAGGCATGGTACCTGAGCCAACCGAATGTCACATAAATTCAGTCACAAATAATGAACAATCAACACTTGTAAGCAAACAAGCAAAACACCTAGTTCATTTCAAAGACTGAAAACATAATTTTTGGACATTCTCAAACCATTCCTTAAGCAATGCAAACCATAAAATTACTTAGACATGAGTACACAAATACACAATGCATACATGAATCAATAACCATCACCTACCTCGAATAATCAAGCTCTACAGTGCCGAAGCTTTCCCTTTTTCAGGATTCCTTGCTTGTTCTTGGTCTAGAAAAAACACATAAATACTATAGTTAATTAACTGGCCTAAATTACCCAGATTATACAAAAAAATCCTAATCCCTAGGCAAAACCATGATCATTCCAACCCTTCCCGGGCTTTTCCGCTATTAATTCACCTAAGATTATCATTTATGTCGATTCATTCAGGGAATTAAAGCTTGGTGATTAGTACCCATTAACAATAAACAACACCCAAGAACTCTAGCACCCTAGGATCCCTCTTTTTCTCCGGATTCTACAATCCTAGGTTATCCCAAACCTTTCCCCAAGCCCAACCCTAGCAATTCTATAGCGTAGGAAAGATATTACGGAGTTTGGGGAGTAAAATCCTTACTTTTAGGACAAAAAAGGGTGAAAACTGGTAGAAATCGCCCAAAATCGGCACCTTCTTCTCCCAAAATGAGTTGCAGAAAAATTGACTGTTTTGGAGAAGTTTATGCATTAAATCCCATCACGCTCCGCTATAGTAGTCCGCTCCACTATAACGGTACCATCATAGCAGAGTCATCCACTATGGCGGAGGCTGACCGACGTTGACTTCCGTTGTAGCGGTGTTTTCTCTGCTACAACGGAGGTAGCTATGGTGGAGTGTCCACAATCGCGGTTGACAGGGGATAGAAAGTCGTAAAATCTCCAAAACTGGTCTATTTTACAACACACTTATTTTTCTGACATCCCGGAACAACCCCTTCACGTCAACCTCAATTCCGGGAGTTCTATTTACCCGAATTCGATTCTGAAAAGTTCTCTGAACTCCTTTATGTCTTAGCTAAAAGGAAATCTAGCTCAAATCAATACATCTGACCCAATCCTTACCCGCATTGCCCTAGACCATACCTCGCTCTAAAATCGACCGAGACTAGCTTAACCCAGAATTTTAAACTCCCAAACCCGAAGTTTTCTAACTCTAAAAATTGGCACGAATGGTTTACCCGTAACGATGGATCCGGTCGTCACACCCCCCACCCAAAATAATAATAATATTAATAATAATAATAAATAAATAAAAAATTATTAGCTTAGCTCATAAAAAAAATAGGCTAATATGTAGCTCAAATTAATTCATGAGAAATCTCGTGTCAAAATATTTTTAAAAAGATATTCTTTTCATTTAATATGTTATATATAACCATAATAAATATGTTAACTCAAGTAACTTTTGAGGGAATAATTTTGAGCAACTTACATAAAAGTACTCTGTTTTCGGCTATTTAAGATCTTCTGTAACTGAAACGCATTAAACATGGAGAAAATTACGCATAAAAGATTTATGAAGATCCTATGTATCTTAGTTATGTAGTTTTTCCATTAATATGAGTCTGATTCATTATTTCATATTTAGAAAATTCGTATTTGTGTTACTTTTTCAAGATTTAAACTCAATTAGTTTCATTTTATTACTCTTGAAAATAATAAATTCAAAATTTAATCTTTATTAAAAATATTGTGACTTATATGACTTTAAAAAATCAAAATCATTATATCTTTGATTCACAATCTTTGTATCTATGTTTCACAATTTCATGTATCTGTTTTTATCTAGTGTATCTGTATCCAATATCAGTATATCCAGTATATTCAGTATCAATTTGATATCTGGATCATTTCACCTAATATATCCAGTATTAATTTGATGTGTCCAATATCAATTTTATACAATGTATTCAGCTATATGTATCTGGTATCAAAAATACGTATATCTGATGCCAAATATGCAGTGATACATTTATCAAATAAGCCAATATTTAATGTATTTGTATATATATATAGATACATACTTAAAAGAAGGAAAGAAAAATTATGACTTATATGACTATATCGAATAAACCGCATTTATCATCAAATGAGGCTCCTACTCCTACTTTTTTTTTAAAATGAAGAAGTTCTTGCATTAAATCCTCAAAGTGGTAAAATTTTCATATCTATACGATCTGTTGCTAGATCTCGTCATCGAATGAAGCTCCCTAGAGAGACCATGCAAACACCATTTAAACAGTACGATCTCTTGTCAGGATAATCATCATTTAAACAGGGAGGTCATGTGAAGAACTCCTACCCTAAATATTAAATAAATTTCAAATCAAATAAGTAGATTGAATTGACCAAAAGCTATACATAGAGATTCAAATTTGCAATTTATCAAGTGTAATAAGTGTTTGTGCATATGAGGAAAAATAGTGCGTCATTTTGGGTTCAGTAAGGAGAGATAGAAGGGGGGGTGGGGGGGGGGGGGGGGATCGGAGAAGTTGCACGATTGGAAGGGACTTGCGTGATTTAGTGGTAAGTTAGAGGGATAGATACATGGAGATAGATTTTAGGCTATATTTAAGGGAAGTTTATGTTTAACTGCATTCTCTGTTACGAAACTATTAAGTGGTGAGTGATTATGCAATTATTTTAAAGTATAGTGTGGTTTAGTAAATATAGCAGGGATATTTGATAAAATATAAATTTTTAAATTATTTATTAAATTAACTCATTTTGACCGACCCAAATTCAACTTCTTTTTTTAACACCATACATTATATTCTTTTATTGATATTTCAAGTAAGAATATAGGAAATGGAGGGGAACATGACAACCTTACCTCTATTTTCAAAAGAAGTAAATGTGCTATATATGGAGAGTGATCTCCTTACACTTCTAAGCCTGTAGGCTATTGAGTTCTTGTACTAAAAGGACTTCATGAAGAAAAGCAAAAAAATGGCCAGTGTGCAGCATTTTCAACAAAGGACCTACTGACATAGTTGAGAGAGATTATGGTGGATTATAGCACCACGAAGAATGCTTTTTTGCTCTCCTATTGAATGATGGGAGCTGTAGTTTGTCCATCCTCAATGGGCCAATTGCTTCTCTCGGTATTTCATGTTTATGCCTAAATATTTTATCTTCCTAAAGGGTAATTGTGAATTTAGCAAGAGCATCCGCCAGACTATTACCTTCCTTGTAGCAGTGGCCCATGTGAATATTGTTATGTTATATTCACTGTTAGATTTCCTCAATAGTATTCTCCAATCTCCAAGAAGGTTTATGGACTCCATTGATCATATTGACAACAATCATGGAGTCTAATTCCACATTAAGGTTATGTATTTGATTGTCGCAGCACCATGAAATTACGATAAGAGCAGCTTGCGCTTCGCTAAAATTGTTAGTTTGGAATTGGATCGGTAGGCAAATGCCATAACCATATCGCCATTTCCATTTCTAATAATTCCACCAGCTCCTGCCTTGTTTTGTTCTTTCATGTAACTGCCGTCAGTGTTAAGTTTTCAAGCATTTTCTAGAGGTCTTAATTGCCATCTAACCATTATGCGACTAATAGGACATTTATTGTAATGACCGGGTCCATCGTTACGAGAAAATTTTTTGTGTCAAGTTTCGAGTTAGAAATCTTTTGGGTTTTTGGAGTTAGAAATTCTGGGCTAGGCTAGACTCGGATAGTTTCTAGGCGAGGTATGATCTAGAGTAATCCGGATGATAATTAGGTAATGTGTCTTGTATTGAGCTAGTTTTTCCATTAGCTAAGACGTAAAGGAGTCTGGGGGACTTTTCAGAAATAAATTTGGGTAAGTAAAACTCTTGGTATTAAAGTTGACGTGAAGGGGTTATTACGGAACGTCAGAATTTAAAGGTGTGTTGTAAAATGGGCATTTTTATGGGACTTTCCGAGTTTCTATCCCGTGTCAACCACTATAGCGGTTGACACAGCACGGTAGTGACTATCGCTATAGCAAAATAATTTTTGTTATAGTGGCGCTATAGTGGTGTACGGACCGCTATAGCGGACCGAGTTGGGTTAAATGCAAAAACTTCCCCAAAAATATTCAGAATTTCTAAAGAATGTTTTGGGGAAGGGCATAGAAGAAGGGAGGCAATTTTTAGAGAATTTTTACCAAACTCCATAAAAAAGGTAAGGTTTTTGTTCCCTGTATTCGTACATTGATTTCCGGTCCTTAGAAAATGTAATCTTGGGCTTGGAGGAATGTTTGGGGTGACTTAGGATGATAAAATCCGGTGGAAAAAGGGAGAATTCTAGGTGTAGAATTCATGGGTTGTAATAATTATCGCGCTTGCATCAGGAAAACACCTTATTTCACTAAATGTAACCGTTAAATGTTAGTCTTTAGGCAAATTAGTTATGGGAAAGTCCGGAAATAGGTGGAATGATCATAGATTTGGCCTGGGGATTGGATTGGGATTTTATATAATCTGGGTATTTTAGGCCAATGTATTGATCATAGTTGTTGTATAATTGTTTTTAGACCAAGAACAAGTAAGGGCTTCGAAAAACGAGAAGCCTCCGATCCGGTAAAGCTATTTGAGTTATTTGAGGTAGGTAATGGTTACTGTTTTCCCAATATGCAATATGTGTTCATGTACTATCGCTTAGTACTGTTTGAGTTTGCATGCTTAATGAATGAGATTATGAATGTCTAGCTATCCTGTGTCAAATTGTGTGAAATCAACTTTCATATTCCCAAAATTTTAGATCCCACTGTCTTTACATCCAATCGTCCCACCACAAAAAGCTTTTCTGGAGTAGATTGTCCAGCTGATGTGATCCATCTTATTCCTCATTGCCAACAATTCTTTTTAGCTACGTACATAAATCTTTACCGTTAATCATCTTGGACATAGGATTACTCCTTTGAAAGTACTTGGATTTCATGAAATCAGCCCATAAGGATTTCTCTGTTCTAAGTCTCCACCACCTCTTGGAAGCAAAGGTTAGACATATGTCATTGAACTTCAACTCAACTAGTCCATTTGACACCTCTAATTGTAGACTTGTTTACCCATTGCTACAATTCATATTATAAATTCAACTTATGAGCAATACATGGTCATTCTATTCACTAAAAGAGTAAAGGGCGTTGATGACTTTTAAATTCTTTATCATTTGATCAATATGCTAGCTAAATTCACTGAGTGAGTGTATTTTCAGTGCAAATCTAATTGTAGGCTCGGATACTAACTGAAAGGAGAAAATAAAAGATGGATAAGTGCACAAATAGTTGATTTCAGGATCCTTTTAAAAATAGTGTTATTTCTAAATTTTCACAAATTTAGCTCCTTTAAATAAATTGTAGACGCGCAAACCTGAAGTTCATACGAAGTTTGAGAACCTAACCTAACATTGGACCATCTGAAAGCAAGCATACTTCATATATTTTCATCTGAAATTTAGCCTGGCAATCCCAATACATTTTTGATATTTTGGTCTAATGTTAATTTTTGGCTGGTAATCGCAAACTTCAGACCCAAATATAACTTGTACGTGGCACATCACACAACTATAGTATATATGATGTAAAGACCTTAACCTTTTTTTGTGGTCTCGAAATGTGATATCTCTACTATCAAAGTGATTACAAATTAAGTTGACTGATGTTTTGATTCACCAATAGCTAGCTGAAATCAAATAATGCTTCCTCTTTCATGTTTGCTTATCATACTATTAGAAATAAATATTTTTCTCATCGGAAATTACTGAAAAGTTTTTACTATAAAATTTGATTTTTTCACTTATTTCTTATTGAACCAGCTCACTAGAAAAATATATAGTCGAAAACAGAGTCTCATCCAAACAGTGAGAAACTTCTTAATTTTTCTATATATAAAAATATTTCTATTTTTTGACTAAATATAACTTTATCTATGGTCATTCAGCTTTTTATCATACATACAAAAGTTACTTTTCTATTTTTTGTTACACAAAAATCACTCAATTTTAAGGATTATCACACAAAAATTATTTTTCTATTTTATATCACACTAAAATCATCTAACTTAAAGTTTTTCACACAAAAGTCATTTTTTCTATTTTTTTCTGCCATTTAAATTTTTTCCAAGTTAACTAAAAAGTAAATTTCACTAGAATATTCATATTTTATACTGGAACATTTTTCAGTGAAAAAATAATATATATATTTTTTTTTAATTTTAGTAGTGATCATATTTACCCCGTGTAAAATATTGAGCATAGTTTAGTAGTGGAATAAAGATATCCTCAATTATGTTATTATTATATATTCTGAAACATATTATATGGGTACACCTTGCCTTTCATATCTCCCAACATACAATGCTAGGTGCGATACGAAGTAAAAAAATATGAACCATATGCTTAGGAGGTTGATCCCACCACTGTCCATTAAGCATGGATAAGACCGTGTTACCAGCCATTTATATTCCCAGGGGAGGTGTGATTATGCTCCAAAATTATCTTGCAAGATCACTGGCCACGAATAAGTGATTTCTGGACTCCTTCTCCTGCACCCAGCAACATGAACATCTAGCATTTAGTGTTATTCCAAATCTAGTTACAGCAACATCAAGAGGTAGTATCTTTTTAAAAAGTTTTCACATAAAAAATGAGATTTTAAAAGGTAATCCATCTATCCAAGTATTAAGAGTAGAAAAGTAAGAAATACTCCTTTTTCTAATGTTATCAAAGGCTGATGCACATGAGAAATAGCCACTAGGAGTGAGCTTCCATATAGCTTTGTCTGCCTAGTTTCTGTCTCTTCAAGATATTTCTTGGCAGAACGTCTTGTAGAGTTTCTAGATCCCACTGTTGCCCTTATATGCAACTATCAACTTTTGTATTCCCTTGTTTGCGATTAGGATTAGTGTCACGATTCCAGACTAGGCCCCGGATGTAACGGACAACCCAGACCAATGAAGACCTAAGAAGACACCCTTAACATTTATCACAAGCACATTCATTTAATAAGGAAATTGCGGAAATGGGCATAATACTAAAAGGTTTGGCTTAATATATCTGAACCAAAATTCAAATTTTAAGAATCCAACCATACATCATCTACGAAGCCTCTAATCAAATAAAAATGGGAAATCATAAATATCGAGACAAGGCTCGGGCGGTACCATAAAATAAAGTACTAAGACTGTCTATCATAAAGGAGCCTTCCAAAAAATGGAGAGTTCACCAAAAGCCTGACCTGTCTGAGAAAATCTAGCGATGCGTAGTACCACGAGAAGGTGCCTCAGAATCTACATCATAAAGCAATGTAGCCGTCTGAAGACGGTCAGTACGTGAAATATAGTGGTACAACGAACAATAAAATAGATACAATAACTTTATATGAAAAGTTTTCATTTAAATACTTCAAATAAAATAAATAATAGATATCCATAGTAAATTTCATAAGGAGAAAACAATAGACTTTCTATCAGTTAATTTTGAACTAGATGGTATCACCGACTTCCATATATATTTTACCACGGGCTATATGAGTCCGAACAATGCTCGATATGCTAAACCCCAACTCATGTTTTCCACATGAGTCGAGATATATTTTACATTAAGACCAACATAATCATCCTCGTAGAAGGAACATTGAGGTCATCCAAATCAGGATTGAACCATCCCTGTGTCGGAAAACACAAGTTTCGGGTGTTGAGACATTCAACTCACACCTTCTCGGATCACCATCTAATTCTCTTATAGCCTATATTATTACTAATTTTTCAATATCGTTAAAAATATCATTCAATAGCATAAAATTTCCGTAGGGGCATAATCCATTATTGTTATCGTCATACCAAGACTTGCAAGTCATTCATTTTATCAATATAGAACCCATAGGGTCTGTCAATAATTCATTATGCCCATTTCATAAAATTCATATAATAAAACAATGATCTTTTTGTCTCAATCTGGTCCCTTAGTGAAAAAACCATTAACATAGCAATATCTTTTTAATTCGTAAATCATTTGAAGTCCTTTGGATAATAGAAAGAACAAGTAAAACCTTTAAATCTCTTTTTGAGTACTATTCCTCATATAACTCTTAGTATTTGCAAACAAAAGTAAGGAGATAACAAAATCATGAGTTTTCATCAAATCTAGTAAAACCATATCCGTAACCTTAAGTTCTAAGCAAAATCATAATAGTATATACTCAAGGGTTTGTAAATCATGTCTTGTAGAAAGTATTTTGATAAGGGGTCGTTCTGCGTACCTTTTTACGGAAGGAAACTCAAGAAGGGCTTGATGTTGACCCTTGAAGCTGGAATCCTAAGCCTTGTTGTGTTCTAGGAACATTGGGGAAGAGAGGATAGTTTATGAATGAATTAATTCGTAGTTTAGGAGTTTCAGAACGTTTAGAAATAGTGGGGGACGGTTTTGAGTACGGAAAGGACCAAAAGGCCCTCAAAATAATGTAAGAAAACAATTCTCACCGGGTAAGGGGGGTGTGGCGCACACTCCAAGGCATGGCCCACCCCTTGCCTCACATGTCCCAATGCAAGGTGGGACCCCATGCAGCGCATGACCCTCTACACGTCCAAAACAGTGGACCTTCGTGATGTGTCATGTGACGCGGGGCTCAAAGCTTGACCTTTAGTCCGTGAAGCATGGTCCTATTTCACGTTTTAAACATTCTCTAAGCTTCTAAACTCACCCTCAATCGATTTTCATATGTTCTAAGGGTCACATAGTCTCATTTTAAGCATAAAAAGATATTCAAAATATACGGGGCGTTATATTATTCCCCTCTTGGGATCATTTGTCTCCGAATAATGATTAAGGGCACTTCTAGCATGACATAGGAATGCGAATGAGACATTAAGGCGAACATGCAAGGGATTTTTAGAAGAAACTACAGATTCATACCTTAATTAGCCACGTCCTAAGAAGCGAACAAGGTGGGGTACCTAGCCTTCATATCCTCCTCCGATTCCCACATAGCTTCCTCCTCTTTCTGATTCTTCTACAATACTTTCACTGAAGCTATTTCTTTGGCCCTTAACTTGCGAACTTGTCAATCTAAAATTTCTATTGGAACTTCTTCATACGACAATGAATCTTTCACCCCAATGTTCTTTATAGGAACCACAAGAGAATGATCATCCACACACTTTTTGAGCATAGACACATGGAACACGGGATGAACCAATGCCAAACTCGCGGGTAACTCCAGCTCATAAGCAACATTCCCAACCTTCCTCAAAATCTGATAAGGGCCAATATAACGATGACTAAGCTTACCCTTTTTCCCAAACCTCATAACTCCCTTCATAGGAGAGACTTTTAAGAACACCCAATCACCAATATCAAATTCTAACTCTCTCCTTCTAACTTCGGCATAGGACTTTTGACGACTTTGGGCAGTCTTTAGCCTATCTCAAATGGTCTTAAATTTTTCCATCACTTGGTGCACGAGGTCAACTTAGCTTCTCCCACCTCATACCACCCAATAGGTGACCTACACCTCATACCATAAAGAGCCTCAAATGGCACTATTTGAATACTTGAGTGATAACTATTATTGTAGGCAAACTCAATAAGAGGCAAGTGATGGCGAACTCAATAAGAGGCAAGTGATCCACCCAACTACCCTTTAAATCAATGACACATGCTCTCAATATATCTCCCAAGGTCTAAATAGTGTGCTCCACTTGCCCATCTGTTTGAGGATGGAAAGCGATGCTAAGGTTCACTTGCGTACCCAAACCTCTCTGAAAAGCTCTCCAAAACTAGGAGGTGTGCGTACCTCTGTCTGATATTATGGACACCGGTGCACCATACAATTTAAAAATTTCCTAAATATACAGCTTTGCATAATCCTCTCCAGAATAAGTCATCCTCACAGGCAAAAAATAGGCAGACTTGGTCATCCTATCAACAATGACCCAAATCGAATCATATTGGTTACGCGAACGGGAGAGACCGATAATAAAATCCATGTTTATCATCTCCAATTTCCACATCAGGATAGCTATGTCTTGGGACGTACTACCAGGCCTTAGGTGTTCAACCTTAACTTGTTGACAGGTGAGACACTTAGCAATAAAATAGGTCACATCTCTCTTCATATTATTCCACCAGTACAATTCTTTCAAATCATGATATATCTTAGTAGAGACAGGGTGAACAATGTACCTAAAAGTATGAAACTCGGTCAAGATCCTGTCACACAAACCATCCATATTTGGCACACACACTCTTCCTTGATACTGCAAGATGACATCCCCTCTTATTTCGAAAGTCATAATCTTCTCCTTATCAACATCTTCCTTAATTTGCACAAGTATGGCATCATTATCTTGCTTTTCCTTAACTTCGGCACCTAGGGATAACTTAGCCATCTCATGCACCAAAATCCTACCATCCTCGGAGTCTAACAGCCAGACTCCCAAGTTGGCAAGCCAGTGAATATCTTTCACCAACCCTCTCTTTTCCTCTTTCACATGAGAAAGACTCCTCATGGACAACCTGCTAAGAGCATCATCAACTACATTAGCCTTACCTGAGTGATAGTGCAAACTCATGTCATAGTCTTTCAACAATTCGAATCACCTCCCCAGCCCGAGAATCAACTCTTTCTGGGTGAAAACATATTGAAAACTCTTGTGATCAGGGAAGATGTATACATGCACTCTATTTAAATAATGATGCCAAATCTTGAGTGCGAAAACCACCGCTGCCAATTCAAGGTCGTGAGTTGGGTAGTTCTTTTCTTGCACCTTAAGTTTCTTGAAAGCATATGCCACAACCTTCCTATGATGTATAAGTACACACCCAAGTCCCTCCCGGGATGCATCACAATAAACCACGAACCCCTCAATGCCCTCAGGTAGAGTCAAGTCAGGGGCAGAAGTCAAACGATCCTTTAACTTTTTAAAGCTTCCTCCACAAATATCGAACCATACGAACTTAACCTTTTTCTGCATTAGCTTTGTCAATGGAGCAGCTATAGATGAGAAATTTTCCACAAACCTTCTATAATATCCTTCCAAACTCAAGAAGCTCCTAATATTCGCCAGAGTTGTGGGTCTGGGTCATTTCTTCACTGCTTCAATCCTTTGAGAATCCACCTTAATCTCCTCACTAGATATGATATGACCGAGGAAAGCCACAGAGTCTAGCCAAAATTCACACTTGGAGAACTTGACATATAATTCTCACTCTTTAAGGGTCTGTAGTATAATTCAGAGGTGATTGGCATACTCCTCCTCACTCCGAGAGTAGACCAGGATGCCATCAATGAAAACAATAACAAAAATATCTAAAAACTGCTTAAACACCTTGTTCATAAAATCCATGAATGCTGTAGGAGGGTTAATCAACCCAAAGAACATGATTAAGAATTTGAAATGGCCATACCGGGTACAGAAAGTGGTCTTAGGAATATCAACTTCCCTAACCTTCAACTGATGGTAACCTGAAAGGAGGTCTATTTTGGAGAAACACTTAGCACCTTAAAGTTGGTCAAAAATGTCATCAATTATAGGGAGAGGGTACTTGTTTTTCACCGTGACTTTATTTAGTTGGCAATAATCAATACATATACGAAGAGACCCATCTTTCTTAAACACGAATAGCACGAGGGCACCCCAAGGAGAGACACTCGGATGGATAAAGCCTTTATCAAAGAGGTCTTTCAACTAATCCTTTAACTCTTTCAACTCAGCAGGAGCCATTCTATATGGTGGTATGGAAATGGGTCGAGTGTCAGGTAGAAGGTCTATCCTAAAATCTCTCTCTCTATCAAAGTGTAATGACCCTTCCGGTTATTTCTACGTATACGTTTTCCTTGTACCGTTAGAGCTTGTTTGTAGCGGCCCCAAGTCATTTAAGGCTTGTTGGGACTGGTAGTTCAGTGCCAGGGCCATTTGTTTGGTCGTATGATAAGTTTTGCAGTCAAGCAGGTCGGCAAAAGTTATCGTAAGTTTCTTTAATAAATTTTTTGAACTTTGGGTAAAATGTCTCAGAGCTTTTCTCTCAATATATAAAGAGTTAGAAGTCCTCCGAAATACCACGGTCTACGAGTCTAGTTTCCAGCACATAAAACCTCACATCCAACTGATCTCGGAGTAAAAGGTTATGACTTTTTTACAGCGGACTGTCTGGCAGAAATTGGGTCGCGAACAGGGTCGGGTCAAAATTGATTTAAAGCCTCAACTTCACGTTTTAAAACGTCATTTCAGTTCTGAAACAGTGAGAAAACATAAGGGAGGGTTCCAAGAGAGTTCTTGAGTATCAAAATCGTGCGTACTCGAAAATATTTAATTTAAAAGTTGAATGTGGTAGAAAGTTATATTTTTATTTGCCTTCCTAAAATACTTTTGTTATGACATAATTGTGTATGTATTTATTTTATAATGTTTTTATAAATTATAATATTTTAACGGAGATAGTAAATTTGGTTATGCTGAAAAATTATTATTATAATATAGTAGGTTTTGTTTGAAATAATTTTCTATGAATTATGATATATTCAAAAAGTTATATTTATTTTACCACGAACTTATGCAATACCCGAGTAGATACATATTGGGAAATGAATATGTTTGGTGTCACCTCCACCTCACACGTGGAGGTGGAGGGAGTGTCCAGCAAAGTTAATTGTTTAAGTGGTGGCACCACTTTGATCAAGAGTTGTCACTTTAGTATTTAATTAATTAAATAATATTAGTGTTAATCCCTTACTTAGCTTAGGTGATGTTGTTATATATATTGTCAGCAAATTTTATATTTCAAAATCCCTGGGGATATGTATTTTTATAACTTTTGCAAAAGTTGCAAAAGTATGTATATATGTTCATACCGTGGAGAGCATTTTGTGGAAATAAACTACTTTGACACTTCGTTTGATCCATGAAAAGAAATTGATTATCTACGTCAAGTTATTCAAGCCCGAGTTCAAGTTTGATTTCATTTCGGAGCTTCTTTTTGGAGAGGTTCGAGCTTGTCATCGGAGGACAGGTAGGTTACAGTTTATTTTCCCTAGACTCCGCATATATAGGATAAAATTGTACTAGCTGGCATCCTTGGGTTGGATTATTAGGTTGGTACCACAGACCTCGACCGCTTTATTCATGTCCGCCTACTTTTGTTCCTCCGTTGCTTATAGTACTTGCCGATATATTTTATTTACCTTTGTGGTCCTGTGAGGCCTTGTTGACTCTGGAACATAGAAGGTGGGATTTTGGGAATGTCCGCGAGTCCCGGGCATAGAATTATCCTTCTAGGCTGGTTATGCTTGCTGAGTAGCTAAGGGCGTGTGCAGGGTCGATAGGTTGATTGTGAGCTGCTGGACAACTATTGTGTTTGATCATACCATTTCCATGCATCTAAAGAGGTTTTATCCATGTTTTACTACGGTTTGGCTTCGGGCCTACTGACACTATTTTCTAAACCTTGCATGGCCCCGGGGGCCCCTTTTTGATGGAAATGATTTGGAAATAGTTTGATTTAACTTGTGAATATTCCTGGGTAAAAGAATGTAAAATTATGTTTTAAATCACCAGTTTTACGATTAACGCTAGACTCGGCGGGGCCGGGGTGCTAGTTGAGTTTTCTTGCTACTTGAGATGATTTTAGCCTCGGTCGGACCGAGCACCTGAGATGACTTTTTACTGTTTAGACCCGTTATGCCCGGGCATCCTTGGAGGAGTTTTTGAGATATTTTCCTACTACTTTAGTCCTAGACAGGGTCTGGGCATGCATATTAGAGACTGGCTCTCTATCTTGAACCCGAACTTGCTTCCGGACGACATGTTTTGATACTGAGTTTTAGTATGGGGTCAGGAACCTCCATGGACCTTGCCATACGGGCCTGGGGCTGCGGGCTGCGTGTGCCGGAGGAAGGGTATACGGTGGAGTAGAGGTATACAGGCAGTGCCCTTCCATGGGACCTACCTGCTGGGCCGGATCGGCACCGGAGGAGGTACATACAGAGATACCATTTCACTTGAGATCTTCATGCATCATATCATTCATTGTCTGAGGCTCCACCCTTGTTTTTTGTTTGTTGATTGTACGCTCCGGTAGTATGGGTTGCCGGAGGGTTTGTTTTCACTTGTTTGTGTTCCTCGGTTGTATGGGCGGCCGGGGGACTGTTGGTAGACTCTTGCTATTTACTTACAGAATTGTTCCCTTACTTTCGCTTATTAAACCACCCTCCCGCTTATTTGTTAGATAGTAGCCCATTACTAACTGTCCTGGGCGACGGGAATTGGTCCGCCTACTGGGGGGTTGTAGGTGCCATCATGACCGAGAAATTGGGTCGTGACACAGAGGGACTCCAGAGAGCTCTTTAGGAAATACTTTGAGAAATTCATTAACGATGGGAACGGACTGGAGTAGGGGATTTTCAACATTAGGATCCCTGACCCAAATCAAATGATACAAACAATCTTTGGATATTATCTTTCGGGCTCTAATATAGGAGATAAACTTTCCCTTAGGTTCTATGGGACCACCCTCCCATTCAAGGACTAGTTCATTAGGAAATCAAAATTTGGCCTTTCTAATCCTACAGTCCATATTAGCATAGCAAGAGTGAAGACAATCCATCCCCAAAATTACATCAAGCTCTATCATATCTAGTTTTACCAAGTCCAGCACTGTATTCTTAAGTTGAATAGTCATAATACAATTCTTATAGACTCTTCTAGCAATAATGGAATCACCAACAGGGGTAGAAACTAAGAAGGGTTCAGAAATATTTTCGGGAGAAACATCAAAATTTACAGCCACATAAGGAGTCACATAAGATAGGGTGGAGCCGGGATCGAGTAACACATAAACATCATGGGAGAAAAGTTATAACATACCCGTGACAACATCTGGTGAAGCCTCATAGTACTAGCGAGTGGATAGCCCATAAAGACAGTTTTGAGCCCCGCCTGCACCAGAATTATCCCATTTGGCAGCTGGGGCTGATGAAGTAGTAGCTGTAGTCTTGCTGCCCCAAAAAGTCCCCTTAGCCTGAGGACACTCCTTTTGAATGTGACCAGTTTGTCCATAACCATAACACACTCCCCTGCCTGCTAAACATCACCCATGATGAGTTTTACCATAAGTGGGGCAAGGAGCAATAGGCGAAGCCGATTGAGCCACACTTCCCTGAGACTGAGTACCTTACACCCACGAGCCATGATTAGACTAAAATCTCTGATCACCCAAAGGCCTGGGGGCAGGTACACTAGCTGATGAATGACCGTGTCCCTAAGACTTTTTCTTGGGACAATGCCTACAACCCTTACCACTATGATGCTGGGTAGACTCATGATCTATTGGCCTAGTCCTCTTATTCTAACGCTCCTCCATCTCAACTTGTTTTTTCTTCTCATCCTTAACCTGTTGAATATAAACCACTAACCTGGGTAAGTCCACGTGTTTGTTCAATATTGCTGCCTTGCACGCTAATACCAAGTCACCAGAGATTCCATTAGTGAACTTCCTCATTCTATCCCTCATATCATAAACCATCTCTGGAGCATAACGAGCCAGCTGATTAAACTTCAATGCATACTCCTTGACACTCATCTTCCCTTGCCTCAAGTTTACAAACTCCTCAGCCTTGGCCTCCCTCAACTCTTGAGGAAAGAAGTGATCAATAAAGGCTTTGGAAAAGTCTTCCCAAATAGCTGGATCGGCATTCTCACCCCTCATCTCTTCCCACTCATCATACCACTGATAGGCCACCCCTTTCAGCTGATAGGCTTCCAAATCCACCCCCTTAGTATCACTAGCATGTATGACCCTGAATATCTTCTCCATTTTATCCATAAAATCCTGAGAATCCTCTTTGACGTTAGACCCCGTGAAGACTGGTGGGTTCAGTCGCATGAACTGGCCCATTCTAGTAGCATCTGAGGATCCAGTGTTAGCACCAACACCACCTGATCGTCGAGACTGAGAGGACACAATCTGGGCAAATATTTGTATGGTCTGTCTGAATTCAACATTAGTAACCTCACCCTATGGAGACTGGACTCGAGTAGTATTAGTCCTGGGAGCTCGAGTAGGAACAGTAGCAGGATCAATAGCAAAAGCAGTAGTCGGAGTGACTGATGGGGCCCCAGTAAGGGCGAGGGGCCCAGTAGTGCGGGTTCCATAACGGGTCTACATCCCATGGGTAGGGCAGACCTCTCGGCGAAGTTTCTGATCCAGTAGTCTTTCTTGGAGGCATGATCTGAAATGCGGGAAATTCAAGAGTTACAAGAATTTTCTTAGAATTTGGCTCTTTAGCATGAAGTAGAATATGAAGAAAGAGAAATATTCCTAAATGCCCTGTAGCCTCCATTTTATAAGTGCGACACGCTTCACACCCAAAAATGGACTCTATTCGACACGACTTTATAGATACCTTAGGACCATGAACTCTGCTCTGACCAAGTTTGTCATGACCTGAGACTAGGCCCCGGATGTAACAGGCAACCCAGACCAATGAAGTCCTGAGAAGACACCCTTAGCATTCATCACAAGCACATTTATTTGATAAGGAAATTGCGGAAATAGGCACAATACTAAAAGGTTTGGCTAATATATCTAAACCAAAATTCAAACTTTATGAATCCAACCATACATCATCTACGAATCCTCTAATCTAATAAAAATAAAAAAATCATAATTACCAGGACAAGGCCTCGGCGATACCATAAAACTAAGTACTAAGACTGTCTATCATAAAAGAGCCTTCCGAAAGATGAGGAGCTCACCAAAAGCTTGACCTGTCTGAGTGAATCTAGCGATGTGTAGTACCACGAGAAGGTGCCTCAGAGCCTATATCATAAAATGATGTAGCCGCCCGAAGATGGTCAGTATGTGGAATATAGTGATACACAAAAAAACAAAATAGAAGTATTTGAAGTATTATCTGAAAAATTGTCATTTATATACTTCAAATAATAGATATCCATAGTAAATTTCATAACAATAGACTTTCTATCAGTTACTTTTGAACTAGATGGTATCACCAACTTTCTCATATATATATTTCACCATGGGCTATGTGGGTTCGAACACTCGATCGGCTAAGCCCCAACCCATGTTTGCTGCATGAATCAAGATATACTTTACATTAAGGCCAACATAATCATCCTCGTAGAGGGAACATTGAGGTCGTTCAAATCAGGATTGAACCATACCTGTGTCGGCAAACACAAGTTTTGGGTGTTGACATTCAACTCACACCTTCTCGGATCACCATCTAATTCTCTTATAGCCTATATTATTATCAGTTTTTTAATATCATTAAAAATATTATTCAAAAGCATAAAATTTCTGTAGGGGCATAATTTATTATTGTTATCATCATATAAAGACTTGAAAGTCATTCATTTTATCAATATAGAACACATAAGGTCTGTCAATAATTTATTATGCCCATTTCATAAAATTCATGTAATAAAACAATAATCTGTTTATCTCAATCCGATCCCTTAGTAAAAACTGTTAACATAACAATATCTTTTAAATTCATAAATTATTTGAAGTCCTTTGGATAATAAGAAGAACAAATAAAACCTTAAAATACCTTTTTGAGTACCATTCATCATATAACCCTTAGTATTTGCAAACAAAAGTTAGATTAGGATACCTATGTATAGACCATAACTAGTAGAATTTTAAAAGGAGAATAATTAATTAATAAAAAAAACAAATAATTGATATTTACACAACTAAATGAGTTTAAACAAGTCATATGATCATATAAGAGTCCATGTAAATTGGGGACGACGATCAAAGATGTATGAGGATGGGTTGTGATTGAACAAATAAAATCCTCACATAACATACTTCTTGTGCTTTGATAAACATTACTCTGAGGATGTTGATTGTATAACCACTAATCATCCTCACACATCTCAGATCACCGTCCCCAATTTACATGGACTCTTATATGATCATATGACTTGTTTAAACTCATTTAATTGTGTAAATTTCAATAATTTATTTTTTTATTAATTAATTATTTCTTTTTTTGAAAATATGCTCGTAAGGGCTATAAACTCAGACGATATATTATTGACAAAGCGTGCAGTCTAGGATTTTCAGTCGAATGAATCGATGGTCCTCAATATAATATAATTTATTTAGTTATTTACTTTTTTTTGCTATATACTAATGATTTTTGACCATTGCATCAACCTGTACACTGACATCTATCGATTATATAGACTATCTAGCATGGATAATGGTCTCAGCCAAGCATAGACCCTATAGACCACTTAATTTGTTTAGTATAAATTCATCTATTCGATGTTAGACCAGATTCATTATCTATGACAATATATAAATTGCTAACAGATGCAAAATTCAGAAACAATGTATTCATTTGTCCATTGCTACATATTTAATGTAATATCAACACTAACTTGGGCAAAAAGGGAAAAAGGAAGAAGATTTCATCTAACAAAATCCCTAACCATGAAAGCTTCTTTGCAATGAACTAGAAATAGAACAACCAAGCATAAAAATAAAATCTAAACTAAGGAGATGGCAGGGGATGACATAGTTATTGGGCTCCATATTTAGCCTCTCCACGATCGCCCATAAAAAATGAGCGATACGTCAGAGTTCCCGGTCCAGGTGTTCATGGTCTTGACCCAGACCATAAAAGAGACGGTCCAGGTCATTGCGCATGAGGTAGAGGTCGTGGTGGCGCTGGGAACACATCCTATTAACTGGTTGGAGGGAGATCCTTCTATCCATTGCTGCTATTTTTTGAATTTGAGTGTTGAAGAAGATGAGAGTTTTGGATTTTGGTTTGGTAGATGGGTGTTTAAATAGACCATATAAAAGTCCTTTGATATGCTCACCCAATGGTTGGTCTACACGTGTAGGAATGGAAGTCGAGTAGGTAACGTTTACCCAATCGACATAGTTGTGAATTGACGTGAAACAGCTTTTTTGAGGCGTCATAATTACCCAATGGTTTATCTCATCGATTGAATAATTAGGGTTTGCCAATAGACTCACACAATAATCGATAATATATTATGTAGTATGTAGTGCATAAACCAAATAGAAAATATGCACAATATATGCTATATTTTAGTCTATTGATTATAGAAATAGAGCAATGTCGATAAAACTAACATGACATTAATTAGACCAAACTGATGGGTCTCAAAATACATACAGTAGCTTGAGTTACAAAAACAAAGTGGGAAGAGCCTATCTAGGATTTGTTGTTATTACATGTGGTTCTCTTGTGTTCGGGTCTCTTGCATAGTAAACACTTGTTTCTCCTCTTGGTCTTGAAAGTCTCACCGATGCCCTTAACACGTTTCCTTCTCTTCCTTCCGAGCATGGTATCGACAAGGGGTGAAAGAATATTCACGTCTAACAATTCCTATGGCACACTCCATTCGAACTTTAGAGGGACAATATTAATTGACTCAGAGTACGCAGGGAGGTAGGATTCGACTTTATACACAGACAAAAAGTACTCGCAGATGCTCAAACCATAATCATCACCGTACTTTGATTGCAAAGAGGCTATCGCGTGAGCGCACGGTATTTTAACCAAGTCATATTTCCTACAAGAGCATGACTTTTTCAGTAGGTTCACTTTGGCAGTAGAGCCCGTGCCAAACACGGTGAATTGGTTGCCGTCCCCGTTTACATTCTCCACGTATAAGGAGTCGCCCTTGCTTATATTGTCCCTTGCGATCTTTTCAGCGGCAAGCACCATTTTCTTCTCCCTATTGTTGAGGGCATATGCATGCCTCTCCCTGAACTTCTCACCAAACCTCTTAGCAATTGAATTTACGAATATGGATGCCACGGGGTACTCCCTTTCGTCTTTCAATAGAGCATTGAGCGACTCAGCAATATTTGTGGTCATCACATAATACCTATTGCCGGAAAAATATGCCCTGCTCCACTTCTCAAAACCAAGTTCATGCTCTAGGAAAAAGGATGCCTCAGGATAATAGTTCTTGAATTCCACAAAATGATCACTAAACTCCTCAAAAGAATATGCTTTTACCGCATGGTAGTATAGATAGAGGTAATCTCCACATTGGTGATTTACCCGAAGATTTTCACTGAGGTGCCTCATGCAGTACCCGTGATGAGCTTGATTGTACGCAAAGCGATTGGTGATGCTCTTGTGCCTATGAAGATAAAGCACAAATCTGATTCATCGACCACTAAATACTTCAGTTTCTCAAAGAAGAACGAACAAGATGCATCGTTCTCTTTGTCCACAAAACAAAAGGCAGTTGGATAGACGTGGTTCTCCGTATCGTGCGACCGCGCTGAGAAGAAGGCCATCATACTTACCATGTAAATGAGTGTCATCGACCGCAATAACCTTTCTCATGTGGGCGAATCCCCTAATGCAAGCGCCCAAGGCTAAAAAGTAATACATGAACCTACAATTATCCCTGTTTACCATGATGGAATAGGTAGAGCCAGTGTTAAGAGTGTCAATCATGTAGAAAAAAGCTGTCAAGCACGAATACCCGTGCTCCGGTGTCCCTCGAACCATTTGCTTGGCGATCACACCTCCCATCCAACATTTCTAATAACTTGGACTACAATGATATTCCTTGAAAATAATCCTCTGAATCTCCCTAGTGTCTGGACCCTTGCCGTTGCGATACATATTCAGACAAAGAGATGCAATGACTTTGGTCGAGATTTTCTTATGACTGCATGTAGCATGTTAGACGCCGCAAGTGTGATCGCCAACATATTTAAAGATGAAAAATTTGCCCGAGCATTCATACTTTCTCTCCTGTAGCATCCAGGAACAACCAGAGGATACACATTTCACCTTGAATCATTTACTATAACTCTTCAATGTAGCATAATAAAAAGAATTCCTCACTAATGCTTGGTCCAATAACATTTTCAGCTCATCCTTGCTGCTAAATATTTGTTCTATTTGGAAATTTGTTCCATCGGAGAAGGTGTGGTTGGGTTGTGATCCCGATCCACACTCCCGTTGCTCTTCTTGAAACAATTCGGGATCTTTCGATTCCATTGGATGATCTTCCATATCTATTGGATGATCATCCATATTCATTGAATGATTATCCGAGCTATCATCTTCAATCGAATCATCGTCGTCGACTGTCGGGTGTGGTGGCGGGGGTACCGTAGACCTCGTGACAACATTTACCCTCAATATAGGCCTAGAGCCATCAGCAGCGACATCCAACATGTACAGGGAACCTTCCTATCATTATTTATGAATGTGGGATGTATTTTTCCCCTCTCATTCATTAAATAGCAAATCAAAATGTCGTTTGGCTCGCAATTTAATTTCCCGCTCTCAATTACGCTTCGAACCATGTCATCATATGAACCATTGCGACGCAACGGGATGAGCACTGTCACCTTACTAGATGATTTCCAATTCCAACATTTCTTAGTCTCCTCCCACACACTCATATAATCACCACCAGCAATAATTACTTCAGGTACTACCATTATAGATCACAACGATCGATCCTAGATTAAGGTATCGGTCTATAACTGGTCGATGACTGGTTGATAACTGGTATGAAAACCTCCGTACAAAAATATCAGTAAACAAAATCAGGTGTAATCGATGCTTCGCTAGCTCTGGAATGAAGAAATGTGTTTGTAGGGCCTCTAAACGACGGGACTATATCTACTAATGAGGTATTGAGTGGATTTTGAAAGCTTTTCAAGCTAGTAAAAATGGTGGGAAATTTTTTTTTGCAATTTTTTTTTAAAAATGGAATAACAATGGAGGCAATGAGCAAGAATAGAGATTTTCAGTTGTGAGGAGGAAGTTTTCGCCGAAAAAGTCGCCGAAATTGGAAAAAGTAGGTGAAAAATGGGAGCTTTTTTTTGGGGGGGGGGGGAGGGGAATGGTGGCTTCTTGGAGAATTTTTCTTTTTTGGTTATTTTATAAAATATGAAAATAAATGGGGAAAAATAATAAATATTTGTTGGATGAAGTGGGAAGAACTAAAGTGTAATATTTAAAACTTGTGGGCTGGTCTTGGCAAGTCAAATGAATGACATCATAAATGTGGGTATACATTACATTTTTTAAAACTTGTGTCTAAATGTTAGTTTTAGTTTTCAAAGTGGCTATAGAGCCAACTAACCCCAGTTACTTTTGACATTTTGGTCTAATGTTAATTTTTGGCTGGTAATCGCAAACTTCAGGCCCAAATATAACTTGTACGTGGCACATCACACAAATATAGTATATATGATGCAAATACCTTAACCCTTTTTTTTGTGGTCTCGGAACGTGATATCTCTACTACCAAAGTGATTTACAAATTAAGATGACTGATGTTTTGATTCACCAATAGCTAGCTGAAATCGAATAATGCTTCCTCTTTCATGTTTGCTTATCATACTATTAGAAATAAATGTTTTTCTCATCGAAAATTACTGAATTTTTTTATTATAGAACTTGATTTTTCAACTCATTTTTTACTGAACCAGCTCACTAGGAAAATGTATAGTCGGAAACAGAGTCTCATCCAAACATCGAGAAACTTCTTAATTTTTCTTTATATAAAAGCATTTCTATTTTTTGAGTAAATTTAACTTTATCCATGGTCATTCAGCTTTTTATCACAGATACAAAAGTTACTTTTCTATTTTTTGTTACACAAAAATCACTCACCTTTAAGGATTATCACACAAAAATTATTTTCCTATTTTATATCACACTAAAATCATCTAACTTAAAGTTTATCACACAAAAGCCATTTTTCTATTTTTTTTCTGCCATTTAAATTTTTCCCATGTTAACTAAAAAGTAAATTTCACCAGAATTTTTATATTTTGTACTGGAACATTTTGCAATGGAAAAATAATTTTTTTTTGTTTTTAGTAGTGATCATATTTACCCCGTGTAAATTATTGAGCATAGTTTAGTAGTGGAATAAAGATATCCTCAATTCTGTTATTATTATATATTCTGAAACATATTATATATGGGTATTATATATAGCATTAAATGGGTTAAGAATAGCTACAACTACTAAACTATATGGAAATGGGGAAGAAAAAGAAGGGGGAGATGAAGAAGAGGGCTTTTGTATGAAGTTTGTCAACACTGATTATCAATTAAATAAAGCCAGAACACTGAATATTATAGATTAAACGACAAGTGAAAATTGTCTTCGGGTACAATTCATCCACGAAACATCAGTACTCCTATAACAGTAAACTTGTTTGTTTTCTAAATTTACTCGGCTATACAAAGCTAGAAAAGAAAACCAAAACTTAATTACAAGCTAATATAAAGAGGACCAAAAAAAAAAGACGAAATTCTGTGTTATTGAAAAACAAGAATTTCTCCAGCTGGGATAAGCTAATTAACTCTAGAATTACCATAATGCTAGCTATGACTTTTTTGGTTTTCCTTTATGCAATGTGTGATGCCCAGACAGACGACGTGCCCTCGGCCTCTTGCTAAGACATTTCTGATTGCTTACATGACTACTTTTGGTCAATGTATTCACAGTCAAACTACAAGACACCCTAATATTTTTAGTCCTTGAACTAATCCCCCAAACTTCAAATTTGATAGGTACATTCATGGATAGAGATAAAGATAAATGTCGATTCGAATTCGTGCTATTCATGCTCCTCTCAACCTCCTCAGGTAATTTATCAATTTTTCCGTTGCCAAGAATAACATCAAAATCTGTCAAACTCTTAGGGTCTTGCTCTAAATCAGGAAAATTCCCCTGACCAATTTTTTTCTGCTTGAAGTACAAAGAAATATCGCCATCCCCTTTATAATTATACGAAATTCTTGACCTCTTATTTGGATTCTTGGCTTCGATTGTAACGTCATATTCAAATTGAGGACGTTTACCGCGCTGAGTTTCTTGTAATTTATTGACTAAGACTTGTTTCACGCTAAATTGTGGATCATCATGCTTGGTAAGTAATTTGGTAAGACCTATTACCAAACCTATAATAATTCCAACAACAACTAACATTACAACTACACATACACAACGACGAGAACAACAACAAGAACGAGAACTCCCCCGTTGTTGGTTCTGATTCCGGTGTTTCTCGACAATGAGAGCATTTTCGGGTGGTGGGATGCGATAGATTTGGTCTTTCGGGACTTGAACAACATAAGTTCCTGAGGCAAAAGACGGGAATTGATTAGTATTACTAACTGATATAGCTAAAGGGTCATGGTGGCTAAAATCGTCATTATTTGTTGTTTTGTTTTGGGGGAATTCATCATCGCCATGTTGAGTTTGGTTTCGGGAGAATTCATTTTCATGGTCGCCATGTTGAGTTTGGGACCGCTCCTCCATGGAAGTATGGAGAGCGGTGAAGATGGATGCTTAGGGTGGTAAGTTTAATGATGGAACAAAAGGTGATGGCTAAGTTTGCATGGGAATAGGTTGTTGCATTTGCATGGGGAAAAAGGGGGATGTTGAGCTATGAGAGTGGATAACTTAACATGTGTCTTCCAATTAGTCCAATTAGTTTGTAACATTCTTGGAGTACTAAATGAGGCGGATATAGAATCTGAATTTTATGGGTTGTTAATTAGAGGATATAGCGATATCAAATGTTAGTAACTGAAAAAAAATAAAATCATAGCGATGATAATTAACCAACTACTATTACAAATTAAAATTCATAGCTTAAGTTGAACTCTAGCTAGATGCTCAGGAAACAGTCAATTTAATGTATTATTCAAGAATCAAAATGAGTACATATAATGAAGTTTTTTTTTCCTCATCCCTCCCTGAGAGGATCAATAGTGTTCCCACTTCTCCTCCAACGTGATTTGAACCGATTTTTGTTAGGATATATTATTAATCATGCGTTTTGATACAGTATTATTTATTGAATGATTATTTATTTATTTATTTAATTCAATAAAGTGTTACAATAAATAGATCATTTTGTCATATATGTGTCCTCAACTTATATAGTAGATGATTTGGTGTATAGAGTTTGAGCTTATACACATAAAATTAAATCATCAGTTCTTATAAGTTAAAGTTATAGTTCACAATAATAGATGGAAATTTGGACAAACCATCAGAATGATTGTAGCACGAGATTAAAAGTAATTTATCTTGATTACGAGAATGATATAGTTCTAACATCTCGTGCTAGTGCATTTTGTATGTATTGAACAGGACCGAGTAGAGATAGATGTTTTAAACTGACTGATAAAACATATTCTCTAAACTATTAAATGTACTTATATTCTCAATCTTGATATAACTATTATGAACTGTATATATTAATTATCGTTTTGATTTATTAAAAGATGAGATTCTGAGATGGGTCAATATACCTGATAGATTGGATGATAATAATATATATGGGTGAAATAATAAGTTAGTTGATAGAATCCATGTCTCGGTATAGAGATTGATGATACGCCTTTTATGAGAAGCTTATAAGTTTTCATGTGTAAACCCGACCGGTTAATTTATGAATCCAACATATGAAATAAGTTAAGTATTGCTCTAAAGGAAATTAATCATTAATTAAATTTGTTAGTAATTTAATTTATTTATTAGTATCTGTAATCTTAACATGGGGAATTACATAAGTGTTTAATAGGGAATTATGAAATATAAATAGAGGAGTGCAATTACGAATTTCTAGTGGAATGATTTGTAATTTATTATGGTAAGAATAATTTAAATTAATATTTTAAATTATTTTCATAATAGGGAGCCTCAAGAATTAATTTTGTGGTCCCTACAGTGCCCATATTTAACTAGAACTCAAAATCCTATTTTCTAGGGGATTGGACGCCATCCTTGTGGAAGAGGGAAGGGGCATGCCTCTTTGGCTCTCCTTGTTGGACAGGGAAAGCTCCTCTATAAATAGGGGTTCTTCCAACCTAGAAAAAGACACACAATTAGTTTTCTACACAATACTTGCCCACCCAAGTATTGAGAGAGTTCGGCTGTGAATTTGGGATCACTGGAGAAGACCGTAGAACTAAAGTCGGGCTTGCTTCAAGATATTTGCTCACGCTTCAAGAGGTAATTCTTGATTAATTTTCAGCACGCTTTATGTGTACTATGTGTTGGTATTTGTTGTCTATTATTCATGTAAGCAATAAGTTCATGGAATGCTTCCGCGCTCCATGTATTATTTTTCAACAATTGGCATCATGAGCCACGCTTACATCTAAATAGATAATAAGTAATAAACGTATGTTCAATAAGTAATAAACGTATGTTCAATTATAAGTGATTATTGAAATATTCTAATTTTAATGGGGAGCTCTTTAATTTTGTATTAATAAAGCCAAAGAAAATTGAATTTCAAAAACAAGAGGAAAAATCAACTGTTGGGTGTATTTTCCTGTTTCACATGAATGTCGACGGTGTCCCATGATTCTTGAAGAAATTAATTCTGAAAAGTTTTGAATTAATAATAGCATATTTAGTACAATAGACCCCACGCTGTGGGAATACACTGGGTATGTTGTTGTTGTTGTTGTATATTTTAGTACAATATAATATTCAATAAATTATTGCAATATTGTTCACAACATGTTACCGTTTTTATTATATGTATTATTTTCTTATGTGGATATACATATATGAGATGGTATGGAGACATTGCTGTGAATTTTTCTGAAAAATTTTAGTATAAAATTTTTTTATCGAAAAAAATTCAATTGGTCATAAAAGTTCATTTTCATGATCACCTGGATTAAATAGTATTGAAGTATTAAGTTTATGTGTTGGCTTAGACCTTCCTCCATATCGGATGAATTTAATACAAGTCAGTACGTATTTAATTGCTAGTTTGATAATCTGTATTAACTCTCCTAAACTGAGTAATATATGATTGGATCAATGTAACTAGAGTTTTGATATTCACTTGACTTAAACTAACAGTCTACTCTCCATCTGAGTTAGGTATGTAAAAGTTTATGGAGTGAATAATCGGTCATTATATATGTGTATTGCATGAATGGTTCTTCAGTCTCATCGATTGGCTATTTGAGATGCAAGAGTATGTATATATGAGATGGTATACAAAATGAACTAGAGAATTTGGTGTTAATTTTCTGGATTTTTTTTTTCATTATTAATTCTTGATTCATTTTTTTTATACGTGATAAGAATTATGAACGAAAAAAAAAATTGAAAAGGAAAATTAATTTGGTGACACAAGTTCATCCTCATGATTACCAAGATTAAATAATAATGAAGTATTAAGTTTATGTGTTGGCTTAGACCTTCCTCCATATCAGATAAATTTAATACAAGTCACTACGTATTTAATTACTAGTTTGATAATCTGTATTAACTCTCCTTAACTGAGTAATATATGATTGGATCAATGTAACAAGAGTTTTTGATTTTCACTTAACTTAAACTAACAATATACTCTCCATCTGAGTTAGGTCTGTAAAATTTTATGGAGTGAATAATCGGTCATAAGTAGTTCTCCAATCCCATCGATTAACTATTTGAGATGCATGAATATATATGTATGTGATGAGTTTGAATTTAATTATTCAATATTTATATGACTGTTTTATTGATCTATTTTCTTTCAATCTTAGATTCAATATGTCTCATATTACCTCCCTTAGCACTATTATGAGTCAAAATAAATTTGAGGGTCATAACTTTATTGAGAAAGGTTCTACTTCTAAATCGAAAGGTGAAAAGAAGAAGAAAAAGACTCACAATGCTAAGAAAGTTGTAGCTCTAACTGGAGGCATGAAAAAGCCTAACGGCAAGTCTTTTCATTGTAAGATGTCAGGCCATTGGATGGCACATTGTCCAGTTTTCTTAGCCAAGCAGAAAAATAAGTTAGATAACTCACTTTCACTTGTCGTTGAAACGTGTTTAGCTGCTGTTTCTACCACATCATGGTGAGTAGACTCAGGAGCCACTGATCACATCTGCATTGCAATGCAGGGGTTTCAAGAAACACGCAAGCTGATTAGAGGTGAAGTTAGTATTTTTCAAGCGGATGGCTCAAGAACTCCAGCTTTAGCATTAGGGAATATTAATATTTCGTTTGGTAGTGGTAGAGTTTTAATTTTAAAAGACGCATTATATGCACCTGCTGTTAGAAGAAATTTGATTTCAGTTTCTAGAGCTTTAAGAGATGGTTATAATGTTAATTTTTCTGATAACGGTTGTATTATTAGCTATAATACACATTTTATCTCCTGGTACATTAATTGATGGTCTTTTTATTATTAATGTCTCTCCTGAACTGCAATAAACTATTGAACTTAATAATGTTAATCTTTCTAGTAAAAGAAAATGATCTTCTGAATTAAATAAGACCTATTTATGGCACTTGCGTCTATGTCATATAAATCTAGACAGGATTTCAAGGTTGATTCGAGATGAACCTTTAGGTTCATTAAAAGTGGAGGCACTACCAATATGTGAATCCTGTTTAGAAGGAAAAATGACTAAGAGACTTTTTCCCTCAAAAGGGAATAGAGCCAATGATAAACTGGAGTTAATTCATTCTGATTTGTGTGGCCCGATGAACGTTCAATCGAGAGGTGGTTATGAGTATTTTGTGACTTTTATTGATGACTACTCAAAATATGGATATATTTATTTGTTGCGCCGTAAGTCTGAATGCTTTGAGAAATTCAAAGAGTTTAAGGCAGAAATAGAGAAACGACATGGAAAATATATCAAGTCACTACGATCTGATCATGGTGGCGAATACCTCTCCGCAGAGTTCATTAGTTACTTATCAGAACAAGAAATTACGTCTCAAATGTCTGCATCTAGAACGCCACAGCATAATGGTGTAGCGAAAAGAAGAAATTAGACTCTTTTAGAAATGGTTAGATCTATGATGAGTTACTCTGATTTGCCTTTTTCGTTTTGGGGATATGCCCTAGAAACTGCAAACTATATTTTGAACTTAGTTCCTTCTAAGTATGTACCTGTGACACCCATAGAACTATGGACTGGGCACAAACCTAGTCTGAAACATATTCAAATTTAGGGATGTCCATCACATGTGCTGAAAGGGAAGACAGAAAAATTGAAACTAAGAACAGAATTTTGTTTTTTTATTGGGTATCCTAAAGGAACGAAAGGTGGTTTGTTTTATAATTCTAAAGAAAAGAAGGTCATTATAAGTACAAATGCCAAGTTTCTAGAAAGGGATTTTTTAACAAACCACGTTCCTAGAAGTAAACTAATTTTACGAAAACTAAGCAAAGAGATAACGAATCAAAATCAACCTACTGACGATAATGAAAATCAAAATCAAACCCCAAATGTTAGAATTAACATACCATTGCTTTTTAATAGTTGGAGAGATGTTGATAAACATACAGTTCCACGAGTACAAGTTTTCGAAGATTCATTGCATCAAAGTAGTGGGAGTAGTATTGAAGAAATTGCACTAAAGGAAGAAGTCGTTGATATTCCCACACCGCAAGGTGCTGAGAATACTATAGAGACTCAAGATCGTATAAATGATGTGGTTCAACCACAAGATCATACTAGTGCAGTTCTTTCAGTACCTGCCCCTCCTATAAAGCCTCGTCGTAGTGGGAGAGAGATAAGAAAACCAATTTGATATGCACTTTTGGGAGAGTCTTTTTTCCAGAATCCCTGAAGAGTTGAATATCAAACCCGTGAATTACGACGAAGCACTACAGGATAAAGATGCAAAAAAATAAATTGTTTCTATGAAATCAGAAATGGAGTCCATGTATTCCAATAAAGTCTAGGATCTTGTAGAACCAAATGTAGATGGAGTCAAATCCATTAGATGTAAGTGGATCTATAAAAAAGAGAGAGAAGTAGACGAAAAATTGCAAACTTACAAAGCTAGGCTTGTTGCAAAAAGGTTTACTCAAAAAGAAGGGATCAATTATGAGGAAACCTTTTCGCCAGTAGCCATGCTTAATTCTATTAGAATTCTCTTATCCATTGCTAATCATTATGATTATTAGATTTGGTAAATGGATGTCAAGACATGTTTCCTTAATGGAAGTCTTGATGAAAGCATTTTTATGCGACAACCAGACGGTTTCATTCAAAAGTGTCAAGAACACATGTTGTGCAAGCTTAAAAGATCCATTTATGGATTAAAGCAAGATTCTAGGGCATGGAACACTTGTTTTGACAATGCAGTTAAAACTTTTGATTTTGAGCAATGTCTTGATGAATCTTGTGTGTACAAAAAGTGGATTGGGGATAAGGTGGTATTTATGATATTGTATGTAGATGATATCTTGCTCATAGGAAATAATGTGGGCTTGTTGAATTCAGTTAAGGAATGGTTGTCCAGTAATTTTGATATGAAGGATTTGGGAGAAACTGCTCACATCCTTGGGATCAAGGTTCTACGTGATCGCAAGAAAAGGATGCTAGGCTTATCTCAGGCTCTTTACATTGATACTATTCTTACCAAGTTCAGCATGCATGATTTCAAGAAAGGATTTCTTCCTTTCAAACATGGAATTTCTCTATCCAAGGATCAATGTCCTAAGACAGATGAGGAGAAAAAAAACATGAAGGCAGTTCCTTATGCATCAGCTGTAGGAAGCCTCATGTATGCGATGTTGTGTACTAGACCTGATATCTGTTTTGCTATAGGCATAGTTAGCAGATTTCAGTCTAACCCTGGATGAGAACATTGGACGGCAGTTAAGCATATAATCAAGTACCTGAAAAGGACTAGGGATTATATGCTAATCTACCATTCGAATGAGTTAGTGCCAATAGGGTACATAGACTCAGATTTCCAGTCTGACAAGGACTCTCGAAACTCGACCTCTGGAAATGTGTTTACTTTGGGAGGTGCAATCTTTGTTTGGAGGAGCATCAAGCAAACTTACGTTGCTGTTTCCACCATGGAAGCCGAGTATGTAGCAGCCTCTGAGACAACTAAGGAGGCGGTATGACTCAGAAACTTTCTAAAAGACTTGGCGGTAGTCCCTACGATAAAAGCCCCATTTACTATTTATTGTGACAATAGTAGTGCGGTTGCAAATTCAAAGAAACCACGAAGTCATAAGAAGGCAAAACATATTGAGCATAAGTACCATTTGATTTGAGACATAGTTCAGAGAGGAGATGTGATGGTTGTGAAGATTGCATCAGAGAACAACCTGGCAGACCCTTTTACAAAAGCCTTGCCACAAAAGTCTTTTGATAGGTATGTAGAAGGAATGGGGGTTAGAGTTGTAGGTGCATAGTTATGAGTCTAAGTGGGAGATTGTTAGGATATACTATTAACCATGTGTTTTGATATAATATTATTTACTGAATGATTATTTATTTATTTATTTAATTAAATAAAGTGTTATATTAAATAGATCATTTTGTCATATATGTGTCCTAAACTTATATAGTAGATGATTTGGTGTATAGAGTTAGAGCTTATACACATAAGATTAAATCATCAGTTCTTATAAGTTAACGTTATAGTTCACAATCGTAGATGAGAATTCGGACAAACCATCAGAATGATTGTAGCACGGGATTAAAAGTAATTTATCTTGATTACAAGAACAGTATAGTTCTAACTTCTCATGCTAGTGCATTTTGTATGTATTGAACAGGATCGAGTAGAGATAGATGTTTTAGACTGATTGATAAAACATTTTCTCTAAACTATTAAATGTACTTATATTCTCAATCTTGATATAACTATTATGAGATGTATATATTAATTATCGTTTTGATTTATTAAAAGGTGAGATGCTGAAATGGGTCAATATACCTGATAGATTGGATGATAATAATATATATTGGTGAAATAATAAGTTAGTTGATAGAATTCATGTCTCGGTAGAGAGATTGATGATACGCCTTTTATGAGAAGCTTATAAGTTTTCATGTGTAAACTCGGCCGGTGGATTTATGAATCCGACATATGAAATAAGTTAAGTACTGCTCTAAAGGAAATTAATCACTAATTAAATTTGTCAGTAATTTAATTTATTGATTAGTATATGTAATCTTAACGTGGGAATTACATAAGTGTTTAATAAAAAAATTATGAAATATAAATAGAGGAGTGCAATTATAAATTTCTAGTGGAATGATTTGTAATTTATTATGGTAAGAATAATTTAAATTAATATTTTAAATTATTTTCATAATTGGGAGCCTCAGTAATTAATTATGTGGTTCCTACAGTGCCCATATTTAACAAAAACTCAGAATCCTATTTTCTAGGAGATTGGAGAAAAGTGGCATTTTTCCTTGTTCAAAAGAACAAGGAAAAACGCCATCCTTGTGGAAGAGGGAAGGGGCGTGCCTCTTTGGCTCTCCTTGTTGGACAGGGAGAGCTCCTCTATAAATAGGGGTTCTTCCAACCTAGAAAAAGACACACAATTAGTTTTCTGCACAATACTTTCCCACCCAAGTATTGAGAGAGTTCGACTATGAATTTTGAATCATTAGAGAAGACCGTAGAACTAAAGTCGGGCTTTCTTCAAGATATCTGCTCACGCTTCAAGAGGTAATTCTTGGTTAATTTTCAGCACGAATTTGTGTACTATGTGTTGGTATTTGTTGTCTATTATTCATGTAAGCAATATATTCTTGGATTGCTTCCACTGCGTGTACTGTTTTCCAATAGTTTTGGATATACATTATAAAAATGCTTTTAATTGGAAATAAATTTTGAACTAAAGGATGGGCTGCTCTTCACTAAAATAGAATCTCAATACCATTAACTACTGACTTTAATATAAAAGAAGCAGATGCATCATAGAGGAAATGAACTAGACTTGAATGAAATGAACAAGTCTTTATTTCTCAGATACACACTACTCTAAAAGACTTACTTAAGTCATACTTTAACAGAGGGGCGGACAAGAACTGTATGACCACCTGCTTTACGAGTAATCTATGACATAAATGAAGTCACCAACCAATAAACGAGCAGAAAACTAACATGTGATGCATATATATATATATATATATATATATATATATATATACCATAGAGTCATTTGAACAAAAACTATAAAATGTGACACTAGATAATGTCTAGAAAGCCTCTAACGAGTACAAAATGCTATACTACTAATAACTAGTCGGAACAGGCCCCGACGTACCCAACTAGAGATCTATACACATACTAGCTCCATATGGAGATGAAGCTCACCAAAATATCAACTGAAGTCAGACAAAGAACCTAATGCGGATGTATGCCCCCATGTGAACCTGACCCTGTATTTATAAGGAAATACAGTGCCCCGAACGTAGGGATATCAGTACATATACAACATGTACTGGTATGTAAAGCAGACAGAATAACAAGTAGACAAATATGGAAGCTCATATGAATCAAATGTCAAAACAAAAGAATGATGAGCATACAAGTAATAGATGTACGATATGAAACTGTAAACTATGCACCAACCTTATAAGTTCTTCATATAATGTTCAAAGAAGCATTTATTATAATATAGCCCCTATAGCTTGCCGAGGTGACATACTTACACTATATTTAATACAAATGATCATGTGATGGCCTACCAAAGGTGATCCAAGTCACGTATAAAGAATATGTTGCTCAAGTACTTATTGCTATGATTTTATACACATAACTATAATCGCGGTTTGATATGAGGTACGCCCTTTGAGGGCTCACTATAAGGGTCTGCCCGCAGGCCACATATGCCATGTGTTGGCTCGAGTCAGGGTAAACTAGTGCATGATGTTCCAGCTGACTCCAAATATAAATAGTGCCACAAGGGCGGGTACGCCACAATGTTCAGGCTCACTATAAGGGTCTGTTCCCAATCTTGTGCACAAAATAGCGTCGTGCGAGTGTGTCAATTAGAACCTATGAATACCCTCCCGTCGCTATCTTTTATCAAGTAACGCCTTAACATGCCTATGGAATGCAATCTATGGCAAGGATTTTTAGAATATTAGGTAAGATCTCTATATATAATACTTAACTTCCCAAATATAATATCACTATCCAAACGCTAATTCTTGCTTTAACTTATCGTTATATCAAATAGGTTGTCACATGAGCTAATGTAATTATGCTATGGCCATTTATTTCATTTATAATATGTGACACATATATAAGACCACATCATGTAAATTCTAAGAATTTCAAGTAAAAACACTTACGGTCATATAAAATATTAAGAAAGCTGACGCGAAGGGAGTAATAGGAGTACGTATAAAATTTAATAATTAAATAAGGGAATGACACCTAAAGCAACTAAAAACTTTATTTTCATTTTCCATGTAGGCTAGTTGACATTTATAAAGGAAACATGTGACGTAGGGTGCTGCCTTACGGCGAAGGAAATTTTAGCTTTACATACCTTATATGCTTTCCAAGCTAATAGTAGTACCGCGAGATTCCAACAATTTAACACACCTCGATAGTCTTTATGCAACCAACCCAATCAACTACATACACAAAACATATATATATTCATCAATAACCCGTAAGTTCACCTAACAATTTATTCCAATATTTTCCACTTAAACCCAAGGTTTAATCAAATTCCTTAATCATAGTTTGGAGTGAATTCCTATTTTTCGATTTATAAAATCCGATATTAAATCTTCCCATCAATAACGACACCCCAAAACTCTATTTTTCTTATAATTTTATCTTTTTTCCTTTTCAAGAACCCCAATAATCAAGACCCACTTTAAGAGCTTAATAAAAACTAAAATCAAATATCCTCAAATACTTATTCATAATCATATTAGGGAATAGAATGAATAATTTACCTCTTGGAGTTCAAATTCCAACTTTAGCTCTTCAAAATTGAAGCAATAAGGTATCGTCATACTGCTTTTCTTTTACCAATGCCACTAATGACGACTCTGTTGTATTCAATACCACAACGCCACCATCTTCGGAGTCCATGAGTCGAACTCCTAGATTGGCTAATTTATGAACATCTCTGGATACCTCACGTTGAGCAGGTGACAAATGTGCCAAGATACCCATAGATAGTCGGCTGAGAGCATCTGCTACAATATTACCCTTACCTGGGTGGTAAAGAATATCGACATCGTAGTCCTTTAACAGCTCTAGCCACCTCCTCTGCCTTAGATTCAACTCCTTCTGCATGAATAGATACTAAAGACTCTTATGATCTGTAAAGATATCAACATTCACCCCGTACAAATAGTGGTGCCATATTTCAAGCCCAAACACAACTGCTGCAAGCTCTAAATCATGAGTGGGGTAATTTTGTTCATGCTTCTTCAACTGTCGGGAGGCATATGCTATAACTTTTCCATGCTGCATCAGGACGCAACCAAGGCCAACGCCTGAAGCGTCAGAATATACAATATATCCTTCCGTGCCCTCTGGTAAGGCCAATACTAGCGCTGTAGTCAATCTATTTTTCAACTCTTGGAAGCTTCTTTCACAAGCATCTGACCATTGGAACTTAGCTGCTTTCTGCATTAGTTTAGTCAATGGGGAAGAAATAGAGGAAAAGTCTTCCACAAATATCATGTAGTAACCAGCTAATCCCAAGAAACTACGTACCTCTGTGGGAGTGGTTGGCCGAGGCCAATTCTTCAGAACCTCTATCTTCTGAAAATCCACTCTGATGCCTTCTCCAGATACCACATGGCCAAGAAAGGCTGCTGAGCTTAACCAGAACTCACACTTAGAAAACTTAGCATATAACTGGTGTTCTCTGAGTGTTTGTAGCACTGATCTCAAATGATTTGCATGCTCAGCTTCATCACGTGAATATACCAAGATGTCATCTATAAATACAATCACGTACTTATCAAGGAAGGGTTTGAAAACCCTATTCATCATATCCATAAAGGCTGTTGGAGCATTCATTAGTCCAAATGACATAACAAGGAACTCAAAATGCCCATATCTTATCCGAAAAGCTATTTTAGGAATGTATACTTCACGTATCCTCAGTTGGTGATAGCCGGACCTCAAATCAATCTTTGAAAAGCATTTAGCTCCTTGCAGCTGATCAAACAAATTATTTATTTGGGGAAGAGTATACTTATTCTTTATTGTCGCTTTATTTAGCTGCCTGTAGTCTATACACATTCTCAATGTGCCATCTTTCTTACGTACAAATAGCAGCCAGTGCAACCCAAGGCGATATACTGGGTCGGATGAAGCCTTTGTCAAGCAAGTCTTTCAATTGCTCTTTTAGCTCCTTCAACTCTGCAGGTGCCATTCTATAAGGTGGAATTGATATCGGTTTAGTACCGGGATCTACATCAATACCGAAATCAATCTCTCTAACGGGAGGTAATCCAGGAAGTTCATCAGGAAACACATCTGGATACTCATTCACCACTGGTACTGACTGAAGAGTTGGCACCTGTTTCTCAGTTTCAAGGTTTCTTACTTGGACAAGGTGACATAAACACCCATTTTCAATGAGCTTTTGTTTCTTAAGATAGGAAATAAACCTCCCTCTAGGCATCATAGTATTACCCTTCCACTCTATGACAGGCTCGCCTGGGAAATGAAATCGGGCAATCTTAGCTCGACAATCAACTGTAGCATAGCAAGAGGATAGCCAATCCATACCTATGATGACGTCAAAGTCGACCATTTCAAGTTCAATTAGATTAGGAAATGTTTCACGACCATATATGCTTACTATACAATTATAATATATCCTCCTAGCTATGATAGACTCTCCTACTGGAGTCGACACTGCAAATGATTCATAAAACAATTCTTGCTCTATCTGAAATTTTTAGCAATAAATGGAGTAACATATGATAGGGTAGCTCCTGGGTCTATCAAGGTATATACATCATAAGAGAAGATGGATAGAGTACCTGTGACCACGTCTGGAGATGCCTCTGAATCTTATCGACCAACTAGTCCGTACACACGATTTGGGCCGGCACTAGAACTAGTCCCTCTGCCTCTGCAAAATCCTCTACCTGCGGGTGCCTAAGGACCGTGAGAAAAAGAAGGTGCTGATGATAAGGAGGCTGATGTGGACCCTGTATGATATGATCTATCACCTCTAGCTTTATCTCTAAGTCGCGGACAATCTTGTACCATGTGACCTTCTATACCATACTAATAACATGCATTTAAACCATGCTGACACTCTCATCTATGTGCTCGGCCACACTGTCTGCATGTAGGTCAATGTGGTAATCGTCTGCTAGCATCCCTCTGAGGCCGTGGGCCTGGTGCCCTAGAATTCTGACCCTGGTCATGTCTATATCTCAAAAATCGAGCTAGAGCACTAGCTGTGGAGTGTGCT
>QJPP01001936.1:0-22500 GCA_003996215.1 Jaltomata sinuosa | reverse complement strand
AGTTTCTTTTCAAGAAAGAGGAAGAGGATATGAGCTTGACACCGCAGCTAGGCGTGGTTCCGCAGACTGTATACGTGGTAGGGCCCACTTCAGAAAGTCGGTTTCCAAGCCCGCAGATTCAAGAGTTAAGTTAGAGGCTGACTAGTTAAAGAGGAAATTCAAATGAAAGAAGGTTCTTTCACCTTATATTGATTCTTTGTTCCTGCTTCAATTCATAGATGACTACCCGAGGATCACTCACTCTACTATAAGACCACTAAGAGGGATTAGATTACCAACCCCTCTTTCTAACTATAACTTCACAACAGCTACGTTTGTCGCCCGCTAAAGCAATTGTCGCAGCTCCAGCTGAAGCAATTGTAACTGCTCCGGTGGATCAGAGCTACTCGAAAACCGTGATAGGTGCTTGAGATCAGAACTGCTTACAGCAGCCTTGACCTAGTCCAATGGAAAGGGAAAGCTGAAAGAAAAGAGAGTTTCAATCCACAAATGATCCGATACATATAAAGATGCTACTTGAACTCGACTCCGTGAAACCTTGTTTGAGCGAGAGGAATGGACAACAGATAAAGAGTTGTAGCTAGGTCCTATAGAAATTTGAATAAGAGCTTGCCGGTCACGTGGAAGGTCTTCGGCAAAAAGCGCTCCATACGAGGCCGATCCGATCTCCATTGTGTAGCCCTTCAAGTGCTGATAGACCGCAAGCTCCTATTGTTTATTGGCATGGAATGAACATGGTCCCTAGCTGTGAACGTATATGTTGACTTCGTGAAACCTTAGTAGGATGGTTCACTGGAGATGCAGTGTACTCGGCTTTTCCGTTTTTTCTTTGTCTTTTCCTCCAACAGTTGACTGGGCTATAGCTAAACCTGCCCTTTGTCTAAAGATGTGGTGCCACGAGATATTCGATTTGCGTGTACCTTCTCATTGGGGCATGCCAGCAACATTGCGGCTGAGAACTATCTGGTGCGGGAGTAATCCATCGAGCTGAATGCTTGGTTGAGTATTCTATCGCGCCGAGTAAAACAGGTATCCCTATACCTATGTGTCTTGTGTTCTTATTAGTTCCATTGAGGGGTGGCCGAAGGTTAGGCGTACACATGGGCTCATCCCCACCATCGATCTAGAAATTTCCATTTTCAGCAATTTTGGTTGTCAAGTCGAGATATGAGTGTATAGGGGAGCCAGACTCCCTGTGCTGTGATGGGTTCTGCCATGTGAAAGCGGTGAACTGCTTGTCAGGGCTAGGCTAAACCATGATGTTGTGTTACTAGGCTTCGCCTCTCCCTTCACTATGAAAGTCTCGCTCCTATTCTTTAAGAAAAAGAAGATGGAAACTGAGCTTGATTATCTAATGGAAGGGAAGGAAGAAGTGGAACTTTGCATAAAGTGTTGATCGCTGGGGGTGAGTAGAAATGAATTGTTTATCATAAATAGTAAGATTCCTTTTTATTTGTCTTCTCCCCCCCAAACAAAGAAGAGAGACTTGTTGGAAATGTACTTGGTTGTTGACCAAGAAAGAAAGAAATGGGAGTCTTTCGGCATTGCTTGGGCTAAGTCAAACTTGGGACGAGTGTTGTATGGCTACCTAGTGATTTACAAGTACCCTCACTGCACTGACCATAGTAAACCCCTTCTCGTTGTACCAAAATAGAGATCTGATTTAAACGACCAGGTACAACATATGAGTTCGATCCATTAGGTTCTTTTTTTTTCAGAAAAGAAACGAGAGACAAGAAAACATCTTTGATTACGATTAAAAGGAACAATCTCAAATAGACCAAGATCCAATTTCGGGTCATTTCTTGGTGAACATGATCTGCCATAATCTCTTCGATCCCTTCATTTATGTGCCAGAATAGAGAGAGATTTAGTAGGAAAGTTGAAGAGACCTTTTTGTATATGATAATCAAAGGGAGTGGGAAAGCTGCAGTAATTCTTTGGAAAAGCCCGATTCTCTGTCTTTGAGCTTTCATTCCTCAATCCACTGATTCCTTCCTTCATATACCTCCCCACCAATAGATAGAGACAAATAGGAATAACCGAACCACGTCTACAAAATGCCAGTACCATGCAGCTGCTTCAAAGCCAATGTGATGCTCCTTGGTCAGATGACCAAGATATTGGCGAATACCACATATGATCGAGAAAATAGTACCTATAATCACATGAAAACCATGAAAGCCAGTTGCTAAGAAAAAGGTAGAACCATAAATACTATCCGAAATAGTGAAGGGTGCTTGATAATATTCCATTCCTTGAAAGCATGTGAATACTAGAGCCAGTGAAACGGTAGCTACTAAAGCGTAAACTGCTCATTTTTCCTTCCCCGCGAGTATAGCATGATGAGCCCAAGTTACGGCAGCTCCGGATGAAAGGGGAATAAGGGTATTAAGAAAAGGGATTTCCCAAGGATCTAAAACCGCAATCCCTTTTGGGGGCCAAATACCTCCGATCTCTACCATAGGTGCCAAAGAAGAATGAGAAGAAGCCCGAAAAAGAGCAAAAAAGAACATAACCTCCGATACGATAAACAGAATAAAACCATATCGAGGTCCTAATTGTACGACTTTGGTATGATGTCCTTCGAACGTGGATTCACGTAGAACATCGCGCCACCATACGAACATGGTATATAGGAGAAATATGAGGCCCAAACTGAGAAGTGTTGCACCCCTTGAAATGAGTGCATGTACATCACACCTCCTACGGTTGTTGCCAAAGCTCCGAGTGAACCCGAAATAGGCCATGGACTTGGATCTACCAAATGATAAGAATGCCTCTGAGATTTAATCATAAACCACTTTGCCTCGGTTCTATGTAAACCCCCCCTTCACCCCCACCCCCTAATGTAGTAAAGTAAAGAAGGGCTCTTTGGGGTCTAATTTTCTTTCTATCTGACAGGACAAACAAAGAAATAGGAAGGGATGGTTCTTTCATTCCATTGATAGAAGTCTAACTAGAAAAAGACTCTCTCTATTACTTTGAGAAGAGAATCGTTGGTTTGACCGACGAACTACGTGGGAAAATAGACCTTCTTTCTTTAATTTGAAGCAAGATTTTTGGAAAGTAACAATTCCATTCAGTTCGCTTTCGAAAAACTTGCTGGTCGCGGATTAGTTTGTTATGCGCCGCCAGCGGCCTCAACTCAAAGGCGCAGGTTGATCTCTCTGGTTGAGGCTGCATTCATTTATTCATATTCAACTTGACACGTGGGAAGGGCTTACTCTACTAGTGGCTCGGCTTGGTCTCGCTTCCTTCCCGCACTATTCCTCCCCACTAAAAAGAGCGATTGAGAATCTCGAGAACCTTTCCGAGCGTCTGTCTTCGCGGGGAGATTGGAAAAGAAAGGAGTATTTAATTCTTTTACTGCTTTCCATTCCACTATTCTGATCGAATTAATTGCTCTTCCGAACGACCAAGTCATAATGAGATTAAAAACCGATGCTTCCTTGGCCGTGTGGAACATGGATTAGCATTATGTCATTCCTACAAGTGATGACCCACCCAGGATTGCTATGTACAGACTTAGAGATCAAATATAATATGTTTCTTTCCATTTCTCGTGAGCCACTTATTTCTCCGAAACAAGAGATTAAAGTCATTTTCCTCCTTTTTCCCAAGAAGTCGACAGCGTTACACCATTGGGATACTTCGAATAAACTTGAGTACATATAGGATACACCGGTGCTAAAACCTTTTCTCAAGATATCTTCCAAACTGTTGGGGTCGTTGCTCCGGATCTTGTTCTCCCGGTGTGAAACCAGTTGGTTCCGTAGTTTTAGAATTCTGCTGATCCCAAGTACCCCATCCCCATCATTGCATATAGGAATATAGAAAGTAAAGAGGAAAAGGCATGACCAGAAGAATTGTGTGAAATAAGTGAATTTATCCAGTTGAGGCATTCTTGATTGAGACAAAACGATACCCTCAATACAGCTTAAGTCAAGCCTGTACGAGTAGTGAAGAAGTATAGATTTAGTTGGTTGTTGACCAACGGAAAGCATGGGAGTTGTTGGGCGTAAAAGTGACTTTCTTCTTTATACGATATTTTTTGTTAGATGAAAAGAGGGATCCGGTAACCAATTAACGTCGGAACTTTGTACTTCACTTCCGCTTCCTTCCTAGGTATATTCCTACCCTACCTATCGAAATGAAAAATTAGTCCCCTTTACCGGGCACGAAATCATTCTAAAAAGTGTATTGACAGGTACCAAGCGCCTATCCGTTCTAAAAAGGTTGGAATTAAAAACACATTTCGAAAGCCTAGGAAATCACTTTCGTTACTTCACTTCTGCGCTTCCGTTCCCCACCCCTTATTAGTATAGTTACGAAAAGTATAGTTCCCAATTGGCTATTCGGTATATTGATAGTTCCAGGGAAAAGCGGATAAGACGCGGTATCGGGACTAGTGATGTACGAATTACGAAAGCATTGTTTTCATCCCACTAGAAATATGACAATACAATAAGGACAACGGGGAAGGGAAAAGAAAGGAAAGCACTGACCTATATTCGCTGCTTTAGGGGTACAGTTCTAAAAAGCCTATTTAAATCCCTTCGCTAAAGGTTTAACTCTATAATCTAATGAGTCACCATGGAAAGAGAATTCGAGAAAGGTGAAAATAGGACTTCTATTCCGATTGTTCAGCTATTCCGCATTGAAAGAGGCGGTACCGTAGAGGGACTAATCGCTTGCCCGGGTTGAAGGGAGTCGAACCAATCTATCGTTCAAGGTAACAGGGTATTAAGAAAATCGGCATGGGGTTCCGTACCTTATACTGTTAAAAGCGACTCTAAATTACATATAATAAGAACACGTCTTTACTTCACGTCTTTTCGGTTAGATAATGGACGACGATAAGCCACTGCCCAGTAGTGCTCTCTGAGCTTGATTGCTCCGAGCCGGTAACTGGTAGGTCACAATCTGAATTTTTGACTGAAAAGCGGAAAGTAATAAGTTCAACGGGTAAGAGAATGCGTTTAACCGATTGAAAGCGTGATAAGCGTCACTAACGGTATAGCGAATAGGGCATTTAACTCTATCTCACCGGTAGGACAGACAACGTTTGTGGTTTGAGTTCGCTTATAGAAGTGGAAATCCGACCTATATTTATTTCCAACTAAAGGTAAAGGCACTTTTCGCGTCACCGGAATCCGACGTCAATTGGTTGCCGATTGGTAGTTCCTCATCGTGCATGGACTGACTCCTCATGGGGTTGAAAACAGCGCTCTGAAACCGGTGGGAAAGAAAAGTGCAATCCATTCCGGTGGAAACCTTAAGTGGGGTTTATTCATCTCTAATGAAAGGAACCGATAGTAGGAAAGATACCCTACATTTGAGAGAGTTGAAATATCACTCATAGATTTGGAAGAGTTGAATAGGACTGTGTGAGCTACATCAAAGAAGTACTTCCTGGAGCGAGTAAGGCATAGGGCCATGCCTTACGAAGCGAAGGCGCCCTCTATTTCTTTAAACTAAACAGTACGAACCTGCAGCTAAAGTGGCCTTAGCGACCATTAGCGACATAAAACAGAAAGAAATAGGAAAGCGGCCATAAGCCCTCCGATCGAGTAGTAAAGACAAAGGGAAAGGTTGAACAAGACTGTGCGTTCCAGACCTGATTGAGAAAGAGTGTTAAAAGTTGTGTGTGTCGTACGGGGAACTGAGTTCGCACTCCCATGTTGCCCAACACAACAAAAGGGGCTTTACTTTCAGTAACTTCTTTCACTCGTTCTGTCATCTCATTTCAGCTTTCAACCGCATTTCCACCACGATTTTTCTCCAAACGAGAAGCTTTGGCTAGCCGTTCACTCACTCTCGATGGTCTGCCATTTAGTTCGTTCGTTATAGCAGAGCGAATAATGTGCCGATGGAAGGTAGCTGCATGCAGCATAAAAGAAAAGAGATTGACATTCGACAGCTCCTTGTCCTTTCCATCCGGAGGTTTGATCCAGCTAACGAGCAACTGCTTCGTCTTTACCCACTTAGTGTACTTAGGATTTGAGGACTTCTTTTCATCGTCTGTGAATTGGTTGGGCTGAAGCGAGAGAGAGCTTCTCGGTAGAGGTAGTCAAGCTAAGAGCTAGAAAGTAGCAATTCGGTTAAAAGCCAGTAGCACGATAGCTGTTCCTCGGTCTCAGTCCATTCAGTCAAGCCAGAAGACAAACCGGTGTAACTCCTAAAGCCCTTGTTGCTTTAGTCAAAGAAGTTCCCTGCAACGGCCAGAGAAAATTCATCTTCCATACCATCATGGCACACCAGAAGAAGAAGGGCTACTAAGCCAGATAGAAAGCCTTGGAACACCAAGACAGTAGCAAGTGCGGCTACTGGAACACAATAAGGCGATGGTACAACCGTGAAATAAAAGTTCCTCGACAAGAAGCCTCGCATCTAGCATGTGGATTCCAATTCCAAAGCTGTGACAAAACTGTGGGTTCATGACCTGCTGCCTATAGTTTAGAAGTCTCGGGCTAAAACAGAATGAATCTAATCTGGGATAAAACTCCTTACACGGGGAAGTCCAAGCTGGGATTGGGGAATCAGAAAGAAGTCACAGTCCGGGTGGGAAACTCTTCGAGCGGATCAATCTCTTCTTTTCTTCCTTTATTACGAGATCCAAAAGTAGAAAGAAGTTGTATCGGAAAGGTGGGTTAGTCGCCTAGTGACATCCTAAATCCAATTACTTCACTCCCTTTGAAAGCTGGGCCCTCCTCAGGGAAAAAATAGAGTATAGAATAAAAGGGGATAGCTTAGCAGGTAGGTACCACTACCGACTACCAACACGAAGGAAAGCAACTCGACAAAAAAGCCCTTATTGTAAGAGGCTGGTGGAAGGTGTGAGATCCGAATCACTGTCTTAGTCTTCTTCTTGTTCGGATGTATCACCTACTTCATTGGAAGAGTTCTATCCCTCAACGGGAGCAAGGAAGGACTGGTTAGGCCCCTTCTATTCCGTTCTTTGTTCGTAGTGCACTGGACACGATTAGCCTATCCTTATCTCTTCGACATGGTTATCTCAAGCACCCCCGTAGTGTTGATTACAAACCAACTTCTTCTTGCTCTTAGCTGCTTTCTCCGCGTCACCTGTATGGCAAGCGGACCTGAAAGACCAAAAAAGAACTGTTTAAAAGTCTCTTGCAAGACTTTTTCAAAAGAAAGACCGGGCCATGGACTGGACGATAGAGGGTAATCGTGATATATTAAGAGATTTTGGAATCTTAATCCAAATTAGATTAGTATAGGAATGTGGAATAAGAGGCGGACCCCGGTAGGACGGGGAGACAAAGATAAGGATGGTGGGCACAGCCAGCCCTGTAGGTGGAGGTACACGAAGACCACACACATATCTGTTTTGAATCTATATCCCACACTCATCAGCTCTGAAGGAAGAGAAGGACTCAAGTCAAGAGGATCTTTCTGAGTGCATGAGTTGAGTTTAGGAAAGGTTTTTACCATGGGTAAGTACACAGGAAGGAAAGAGAGAATGAATTTCTTTGAATTTATATCATAGACCAGCCCAGAAACTCTCTAATGGAAAGTCTCCAATCAAATAAATAATAGGCCTTTAATGGTAAAGGCAAGAGGTCAATCCTATCTGGTACGTTCGCTTCCTCGCCTTATTATACTATACATATTGGAGTTGCCACCAGAGGTTGGTTGGCGCATTCGGTAAAGTCTTCCGCTAGCTGGCGGATAGCAAGCAAGAAAGGTCAAAGCCAGCAGTAAGTAATGTCCATGGATTCGTGTGAGTGGCTTTGTCTTTCGTGAGCGTAGGCAGTAAAGGAGCACGTATGCGCAGGTGCCGGGGTGAAAGCTCAATCCAAGACATGAAAGCGGAATCACAACTGTCAAAGTAAGTAGGTCAATGCCAATGAAAAAAGACATGGTTTAGCTTAGTCTAGTCCTAAGGAAAGCAAATGACATAGAATAAGATGTCATCTCATTCTTTAAATGGTGCAAGAAGGAAGAAAGAAAAAGTAAGGTGCGAAGGGCACTCCTTAAACCGCTTTATAGTTGAAGATGGATGTTGAGGAAATTGAAGGGCTATCCTAGTACGTTCTATAAATGGGAAGAGTGTAGGACATTTTCATGCAAAGAATTAAGCCTTGTGCTAGTGGAATTCCTTATTTATTTACCAAAGTGGGTCGCTTTTTAATTCATTTTTTTTTGTATGTACATTGGGGGGTGAGACTGAGCACACATAAGTAATGTCACATTCACACGTCTTGTTAAACTGGGCTACTTGTGTGGGAGTATATATAAGAGTGAATGTAGGAGGTTTGCTTAGGCACATATGATGTGAGAGGTAGGGAAGAAGACCTAGCCCAGCTTTCTTTCCGAGCCATCAATAACTGCCGGCTTTCAACGGGTCCAGCTATCCTTTCACCGGTCGGTCAGTTATGGAAGACTCTGCTGGGTAGAAGCCCGAATATCATTAAGAATATCTTAACATTTTGCATTTTTTTGTGTATTTTTTTCATAATGGAAGGCAATATATGAATAAGAACAGATAGCATTCTGCTAGAGAGAGAGGGCACAGAAGAGAGAGGGCGCTAGCCCGGGTACATAAGTATTAGGTCCACCAGTGCACACAATTATTCTGTTATTATCTGCTGCCCGTTTAACTACTCCTCGAGACATTTCTGCTGATGGACCTTGAATTATAGCAGGAGCAACCTCAATTGCCGTACCCAGGCGCCGGTCTCTAGAAGCTTCTGGAATGTTCAATTTGTATGGCCTCAGTGATGAGAATATTTTGTGTGCCACTTCTGATGATGCATGCATTGGGGGCAAGTATATGTCAGTTCCGTAGATCAAGGCTTTCAAGGACTCCTGAGTTGGTGATTTGTCACCAGGCAGCACATTACACATTAGCAGATGGATGCTATAAATTCCTCCGAAAAATCATAAAATACTGCGCGGCCATACAATATACTCTAAATTCTCATTGTCGAGGGAAGTGAATCAACAAATGCATGCAAGGAGGGATGTAATTCAGGAGGTGTAGTTCATCTAAACATTCATCTATAACAAGAACAATAGATGCAGACATTCTGGAATCAGAAACTGGAAAAAAAACCAGGTCTCTTGTTTCCAGTTTTTTTTCTTAATCAACCATAGGTGATGACAGTTCTGACAAATTTCAAGAAAGCATGGCTCGCTTGTTAGGTTTTATATATTTTCTTTTCTATGACCCACATAGGCACGGTGCCCCTACCCTATAAAGTGAAACAAAAAGCAGTAATTAGACTCTTCGCCTGGTTTTATGCTCATTAAAATAAACTTCAAAGGAGAATTGTTTTTATTGGCCATTGTTTTCTAATGGTCAATTTCAGCCTTCTAAATTCTTTCTTGCAGAAAGGCTGAGATAGATTGGAACAATGATCCAAATAATCTTTAATGTTTTGAATTCGAAAATGCCGCCAACCAGATTGTGTCAACATCATAGCATTAGGGACACTTTGTATAATTCGATGTCTTTTCTTCAAATGGCCGAACTCTCACAAATAATGCAATACTTAGGGGTGACAGTAGTGGAAGTAGCTAGTATGAAATTTCTTGGGCACTTACCCGCATGATTTGGCCCATCTTTCTTTCCTCCATGAGAAAACACTGCTCAGTGAGACAATGTAGTCAAGTCAATAGCAGCCAGAGCAAAAGATTGATATATAATGAGAGTTCGCCTTCTTGTGCCAACATCTCCATACTAAATAGATTTTGAAATTCTGCCGCAAGTGGCACCCAAACAGCTCTTCTCGGGCAATGTATAGCTTAAGTTGAGCTCACACCAAACAAAAAAGGAATAAGTTTCTAATTTCCGAAATCGTCTTAGCTAAACCTATAGAATTCCACTTTTTTTTCCCTTGCAATTTATAATGCATTAAGGGGACAAAGACCAGAAACTCTTCGCTGAATGTGGCTCATAACCGGTACCGGTGCAGTGAGGTATTCCAGTTGAGATTCCTGAACTTTGATGATTATCTCGTCGTATCTAAACCAGTGAGACATCAAAGTTTGACGCATACATTCTTTTCTAGCCGGAGATAGAGGAAAATAGAAAGATATGGACTTTCAATCAAGATTTTCCTTGCAAGCCGATTCCCCAGCTCCTGAATAGGTGCTGCAAATCTTAATGTATAGAACGACTATATTGAGGAGTAAGGAAAGGGCTCCCATGACAATGAGGGAAAGAGTTATTTTATTTCCCTATAGGGTGAGAGAAATGAGTCTATACTTTTGAATCTTATGGAACCTCCGATAGGGACTTGGATGAGGCCCGCCGACCTTCTCCACCTGCTCTATAGATGGAACCTCCGTAGACACTTTCGATAATCATTTTGGTCTTTTTGCCGGGCACACCACATTCGAAAGAGATCCCTCAGACTCCAGTCTTACCCCGTCTTCTTAGGATTAAGGTTGCAGCACAGTTTAATGTAGAAGTGGCTATGATTGCAAAGAGCAGAAGAAATGTATTCTAATAAGATAATAGTTGAGAGCACTGCTAGAAAGATAAAGATGGCGATAAGAGATTCGTTCTGTCTTTCTTCACTTCTTATCTTCTGTATTAGTTTTCTTCTTTATTAGTTTTCTCGTCTAATGGGGAAGCCATGTCTTTTCAAGGCGCTTTCTTCTATATATAATGAATCCCCCCTCTCGGCTATTGAACCAAGTGGGAAAGTCAGTCTTACTCTTATGTTATAGAATCTGCTCCTGCTCTCAACCGGGGTAGGTATTTGTTGGTTTTTCCTAAATAGGATGGTCTTGTTTTTTCCTTTTCTATTTTCTGGACAACTTTGTATATGAGAATTGGGGAAAGCAAAGGAAATACTAGTATATAGTCCTCCATAGGTAATACAGTAGTAGTTTTCCGGTGAGAGAAAACAGCACAAGAGCCAAAGCTCACCAGATGTTTCTGAAGTCATTCATTACCCAAAGCAAAAGGTAACTCCAGTCTAGAGAGCTCTAGTGTATTACAGTAGCATAGAGGTTTTCCGTATATTTGGTCTAAAGCTTCTAGAGCACCGGTTTCAAAGAGGATGCTAAGTTTCTCGAAGAAAGGTGGCCATGGAAAAGAAGGTCAATCTTTTGCTCCTTTATTCGTGAGTTGCTCATCTATGTGGAACTCCAGTGACCAACTAGAACATGCTCTCTCTAAGAAGACTGGAGTGGAATCCGCATCGAAACATCACTCCGATATCAAGAAAGAAGAATCCGAGTTCCAAGATCAGGATTCAACTTCTACTCTGTCAACTGGTCAATCTAATCATGTGGAGGCCGCAATGGGAAAAAGCAAGACCGTTCTGCAAAATTTTACAGCTCATCCAGGTTGGGGTGGAATTTATGATGTGCAAGCAGAGAGTGGAACAAAGGCATCCCTATCAGGCGAAAGTGCCACCAACACTCTTCCTCAGCCGCAAGTGCATCATGATCATCCAACGGCTTGCCTATCCTACCCTTGGGCTGACACTTACTTTGGAAGGCTCGTAGCTACTTATGGATCAAATGCCATCATTTATCCTCAAATGGTGGGTGTCACCTCCACAAGAGTTTCACTTTCTCTTGAATGCACAGAGAGCTTGCCCATTTATGTGAATGCGAAACAATACAGTGCTATCCTCAAAAGGCCACAGGTCCGTGCCAAGCGCCAGGCTCAAAATAAGCTTGTCAAAAATAGAAAGCCATATCTTCACGAGTCTCGACATCGTCACGCAATGAAGAGAGCCAGGGGTTCTGGAGGGCGCTTTTTGAACACAAAGAATATGCAGCAATCCAAGCCTTCATCTCCAAAGCACGATAGAAATATCTTTAATCGTCAGGCAGGTGGCAACATATCTAGTTACATGGTTCAGCACTCAGAGAGTGGTAGTTGGGGGACTTCCACCCAATCTGGTTCTGATGTGACAAGCATCTTCAATGGCGATGACATGTTCCAGCAGCCAGAGTTCAGAGTCTCTTGCTTCCCTTGATTTCAATGTATGTTGTAAGGGAAGTAAGTAAGGTCTTTTTGCTATTTCTTTATTAAATCATTGTCTTCGATCTGGGAAGAGTAGCCGACCTAATCAATCTCCTCTTACGAGACCCGGCCAACTCAGTCAATCTCCAGGTCCCTTCAGTTCTGCTGAAAGGCCATTAGAATGGGATAAAAGGCAGTTCTATATCAACAACGTTATAAGGGGAGGTAGTACCCAAAGAATGACTTTCTAAAGGAAGCTACCCTAACCCGAGGATCAAGCTTACCAGAATGCTCCAATTGAAGTAGTTGATCCAAGAGAGTAATGACCTTCAGTAGTGATTCTTCCCCGCTCTGTACAGTAATAATAGAGGGCAAGCTAGCATTAGCAAGGCTAATTTACTTGAAGCAATAACTCTTAAGGCGGGGAGTGAATGCACCATTGGGGGATGGGGCACGAAGGCTAAAAGAAAAAGTAAGGTGCGAAGGGCGCTCCTTAAACTGCTTTATAGTTGAAGATGGAGGTGAGGGAAGACAGAAGGAATAGCATAATTAGTAACCTCTTGCAGCATTCTGCTTGTATTAGTATGAAATAAGACTAGAAATAGAGAATTCCTTTTGGTTAAGATAAAGATTAATGGATAGAAAGATTCATGGGTCGAAGCGAAAGGAGCTCAGCTCAGGGGCCTGTGTGCCTTGTTTCCAAGATCCGGTGGATAGCTTTCATATTCCCTAGGGCTTTCATTCAGATGGAGGGGCAGTCTTAATTCATCAACCAAAGATGAAAGTAAGAGAGGGAATTCTTAAGATTTTTTGATCCAACGAGTGGAATACTTGGAGCGAGTAGTAAGAAAGCCCAACACTCGGCCTAGGAATTCTTGTCCGAACCTTCCATCCGTAAGCCAATCAATCGAAAAGACAAGTCGGCCATCATTCGACACCTTTCACCGATAAAGCATGCTATCAAGAGAAAGAGTCACCCAAGAAGGCATTTCCAACCAAAACTTCACCTGTCGAAGAACCGTAACCCATCACTTGGCCTCTCCATGAATGTGCATGCCTAGATCTTCGTCATTCTCTTCCACCGAAAGCAAGAATGGCATAATCAATCGCATTTGCAATCGAAACCCAAGCTAGCGAATAAGCAAGTGATTGTTTTTAGTCTTTATTAGCTTGATCGTGGGACACAAAGGAAGGAGCTTTTAGAATTCAATTGGCACACACAACCCCAACTCTTCCTTTGCCTCTTGCCTTGCCTGACCTTGAGCTCTTCGTGCCTTACTTCTGCTCTAACGAGAACTCTAAGATGAGGGAGTTAGAAGTCGGATTTGAAGCTGGACTTTCCCTATATGACATTTCTTTAAAGTCCGCTTCGAAGCTTCCAGGTTTACTTGTTTTATATTATGGTTATAGAGAATAACTCGGTCCCTTGCTTCCATTAGTCAGGCACAGGGATCTCATCTCTTTAGCTAGAATTATTCCTTTTGCATATATAGTCGATAAAAAAGAAATGATTTGACTTTCCCGTAGCTTTCTTCTCTTTCTTTTCTCTTTTCTTCTCACCTCATAGTTTAGAAATGAATGTCTTTTTTCTTCTTGCTTCGCCTTCGCACAGAAGAACGAAAGGAGAAATCAATGCTCTCTATCCAGCCCAGCTGCTTCAGTCTCTTTTCTCTTTATCCTTATCATCATAATTATATATATAATAAAATCCCTTAGCTAATATAAGGAAAGTGTCTTGTGTTCTTTTTCTTTTCTCAGAGATGTTCTGTTCTCTGTTGTCGAACCACTGTTAGAAACTTACGCTCCAGCCGATTAAATAGGCTGAAGAAAGGCATTGAGGAGTGAATTGATCTCTCACTCTTGGGTTTTTCTCAACACACCCATAGTAAGCAACAACTTGTTTCTAGTATTCTAACAAGGGCATACCCTGCTTTATCATTTAAAGCTGTTGATTCGAATATTATCGACATATGACACGGCTTTTATTAGCTATAGATGCGCTATGAGACTAGTAGTCTTTTTTTGAAGAGGCCAGGTTTCTGGTTAGGGATTCTAATTTAATATCAGGAGTTGTTGATTGTCTAAGGTGTAGTTCCTGGATTGTCCTATGATCCAACCAAAGAAAAGTGAGTTGGAGGAATTTCTAGATAATTGGTCTTTTGGGAACAAGTTTTCTAGGGTAAATACCCGGTTAAGTCAGTATGAAGTGGTGTATGTTTGAGTTTGTCTTAGTCCCACCGGTAGGGAGTTCGGAAAGTCGGAAGTAGGTTGTAAAACTAGCTTTCAAATAAATTTCAGTATGAGGACTTTCAAATGCGGAAACCCTAATCAGGATGATTGTTCTCGCGGCTACTGGCTTCGCATACCCATGGAAGATGTTTCTTTCGAAAAGTGTCGTCATTTTCTTTGAAAAATGTTAAGTGTCTGTCCGAGCTCCTAATCCTAGCTTTATAGTCTTATATAGTCTTCTAAAGTACTTGGTCCCGTACGAACTAGCAAATTCAAACCAATAGCTTATGCGCTTTTTAATTGTTGTTAAACTACTATAAAATCGGCCAATCGTCACTCGATCATTATCAAACTGACTGCAATCTTTTTCTGTCTGTGAGGATCCCACCAGAGCGCCTTCTACTTCTAATAGGCCATGAACTAGATCAGAATCATTCTCAACGAGTCCATAAGAACCCATTTTTTTCATTTTTATAAACTATATTCCTTTAATAATGAACACAGTAAAGGGCATACTTTTTAGTTGCAAATCTTCTGAAAGTATCAAAATAATAAATATGATATTTCCAGTTCTTCTGGAAAGAGGGGTATAATTCTTCATTGGTTTTTTTTATTGCACACTATATCCGTTTAGGACTCTTAAGCTTTAACTATTTTATCAATCTTATATGCAATAAGCTTCTCGCTAATTTTTTTATCAAACTCATTTGTATTTTCTAAGAGATATAGAGATATTGTAGTATACTACTAGGGATAACTTGTGCTCTTATTCTTCTGTCAAAAGTAGGGAAGAGCAAGTGTCTGATCAGATCAATCAAGCGATAGGGGCAGAGACTTTACTTTGCTAGGACGGAGTTGCTGTCGATTGAGGATTGGCCGAGGGGACTTCCATCATGTAGCTGGAAATAGGCCTGTGAAAGACGAGTAGGCAAGCACGCGGGTTGTACCGGTCAGCTTTGAGCTGTCGAGTGATGATTGGCCGAGGGGACTTCCATCATGTAGCTGGAAATAAGCCAGTTAAAGACGAGTAGGCAGGGCGTTAGGCTAGTGCCAGTGGGGTACGTAAACGAGGACAGATCATATGGTTTTGTACTGGTCAGTTTTGAGTTGTCGAGTGACGATTGCTCCATCTCTTAAGAAAGGACGCGGGGGGCCTGTCTTATAATAAATGGGGTACTCTCTTCTCTGATGTGCGCTATATTATTGTGTCCTATTCCTTAAGGAGTGATCCGGGATTAAGCCACGTGGCGATACCCGCCAAAAGAAAGAGGGCCTTTCTCAAATACGTACGAGGAAAGGACAATTAAAAAGTGCACTAAAATCTAGTGGATGGGGTTCCATATTCATGAAAAGCCAGGTTTAAACCATGTTATGGAACCAAGACAACCTAATAAAAATAGGGTTACAAATAATATAATAAGAAAGAGAAAGGGCTTCCAACGTCTATAAATAGAAGCCGCTTTCTCTATTTGGCAAAGCAAAGGGAGATATGGATCCAGCTACCACTGAAAGACTTTCTCAAATTAATCAAGGAATTCTAAATGTTGAAAATGCAAAGCGCCAATGGCAGCAAACTCTGCATGCCTTTTTCGAACGCGTGCCTGCTCTTTTTCCGGAGCTGGTGGAATAACGCATTCAACAGCTCGTAAACCAAATAAGCACTTTGGAAGAAGAGGAGAGGACCCTCATCCGAGAAAGGGAGGACCTTATAGGTAGGATGGCATCCCGCATCCGCGGCGGAAACAACTAAGAGTCAGTCGACTCTTTGGAGTTTAAGAAGGTTTAAATAAGTGTCTGTAGACGCTTTGTGATGTGTTTTCATTAAAGGTGTTCTTGTTCTTTGTTTGGTGGAGATCTACTCCTATGCTAAGTGTCTTTGTTGTGTTTGCATGTATCACTAGTACAATGCTTCCCTTTGTAATGTTGTGTTTAGTTGTGTGGCTGGTCTATATGTGTGTAAGCTTCCCATGTAAGAAAATGCTTCTAGTGCTGGAATGAATAAAATCCGCTTTGTTCTAGTTCATTCTCTTTCCCTGTTTTGTGCAGCAAAATTGTTGATTTGAATTTGAAATCTCGTTTTTTTCTTGTTTTGTTAATTTCTTACATATACAAGCTAAAACTACAGCCAAGAGGGTGGAAGTTGTGTGTTTACAGTCACTCTCCTATATCCTATAATAGCATAAGCATAGCAGAAAGCTTCCACGCCTCGCTATCCTATCTTTAAAACCGACACCGAAGGAGTTGAACGAACGTAGCTTTTGAAAAGACATAGTCGTTTCACTCGAACTTAGATACATAGTGAAGGAGTTGAACGTAGTGAAAAGAGTCATTTCTTTGATGAAAGACGCCACAAAGCTAGTATAGTTATCGCACACTTGATCTTCTGAATGATCACCTGATAAACAAAACAGGAGTGAGAATTCCCCAACGAACGGAATAAATGAGTGAACAAGCACCAAAAGGTGTGCATTAGTGAAGCTAATAGTTCGGATGCGCATACGTTTTCTTGCTCCGTTTCCTTGCCAAACCGGAGAACTATCCACAAGACCGCTTCATGCTCCAAACTCGAGAAGAAGCTTTCGAAGGCGCGTGTACCATTACTTTAGTTATTCCACTAGTGATTTTTGGCAAGATCAATATATAGTGATCAGTTATGATTGCTCAAACTACGGTACATAGTTTCAAGTTAGGCCTTACTTCAGTCTGGTCTCCTCTCCCAGGTTTCAGCTTCAGGCTCCCACTGAAGTATGAAAATGGCAAGGCAAGCAAATGCACGAACTGGAGGATTTCTCTCATAAGAATCTTCTTTTCATCAGTATACGCCTGATCGGCAAGTTCAGTCACACCTATAGGTCCGCTACTTCAAAGGCATCGCCTCACTTAGATCGTCGGGGTTGGAGCTTCTTCGACCTCTAGCCATGACGCTCCTCCCTTACCTTGGGCTTCAGTTGGTTTCCTATGCTAGTGAATCAGATCTTTGGCTTTACCGTGTTACTATTCGGAGAATGGAGGTGATCTCTCTGTATCTTCAGTCAGTCATTTCTACCGGCTCCGGCTAACTTCCTTTAGGAAGGAAAGCAAGTCCCATCGATTGAGCTGTTGATGGAATAAGGGCTGCTTTCAAACCTGAAAGAGGTCCAGGTCTTGGAATCGGGCTAGGAGCAGCTATTGAATTTGTTCAGTCGAAAGGGAAAGGCGATGACTATCAGTTCTGACTCTTTTTCCAAAGGAAGCGAGTGGAATATAAGACAGCGAGTAAGGGAGTGAGTCTGTCCAAATAAGCTCTTAAGAAGCGGAGTTTCAATCGACAAAAAAGGTTTGGACTGAAACCATTCTCAGACGGAATCGACTGACTTCTAGTTGCATCGGATCTAGAGATCTGTTGCCAGTTCCGATAGAAGGAAAGGAGTAAGGTTTAGGCTTTACCCAATAGTTATTGAACTCGAGGTTGGTAATAAACTGAAGCTGCTCAGTCTTCTAGCATAGCGGAGTGAGATATATCGAAGAATGAACTTAGCCTTCAACCACAAATGGGGTCCTTTAGGCAGCCGATTGCCCGTTTGCTTCCACTGACTTACGTCGTGAAAACCCGTCAATGAAATAATGAAATGAAGAAAAGGGCTTTTCCCATCCTATGAGCCCTACGAGCTCACGAGTCGTCAGTCACTCGGAGGATTTTATCGACCGGAACGCAGCGATGAAAGGCAAAGACTAGTGTTTAGCATATAGCTAAGAGAAGACGGGGTTGTCTCTTTTACAATCGTTTATAGTCCTTGTCCTGAAAGCTTAGTGAGGAAAATCCTCGACAGAGAGAAAGTTTTTCTTTTAATGTTTTAATGAGAGTGACCTTTCAAAGAGACTTTTCCCTTCTTAAAGGGATGGCTCACTCTCCTTTAATGGTGCCCCTGCTGCACTCTAAGGATGGCATATGATTAACTAGCGCAGGAGAGAGAGTTTGGCATTTCCTCGCTCAATCTCATATCAGTCAGTCATCTTACTGTTGTCGAATAAGCTCTTAGGCAGCTGTGTGGGAAAGCGAGTAGAGGAGACCCCACCCCATTCTGTTACCCTTTAAGGGAAAGAATCATTCCCAGTGGAAGACTCACCTTAAAAATCCGTCGTGTTGCCTGTCTCTTTCTGCAATGAGTTTAGTGCCGAGATTGCCTACTCATCCATTAAACTTTACTGTTCCATTGTCTTACTCGTTATAGTTCTATAGTTCTTTAGACTAGTTAGACTCACTTCAAGTATTCTGTTCGTTCACTTTGTAATGTTGTGTTTAGTTGTGTGGCTGGTCTATGTGTGTGTAAGCTTCCTATTTGATGTATTCCCAGGCTATTAATGAATAAAAAGTGCTGGTCTGCTTTGTTAAATATTCCTTATGTATACGTAATTAATAATCCCAGAGGGAATCCGGATCTTGAGTGAACCTCAAAGCCATGCCAGCCTGGAGTTAATTCTTTCTATGGACAGCCCTTTTTTAAGACCTAATCTAGGCATTAGCCATTTAAAAAGATGGATTTAGGTTTCGGAGGTAGATCAAAAACCTCAGCGAAGGTCACCGAACACGAACAAGATACGAAAGATGTTAGACAGCGGACCACTTAAACTACAACGTTAGAGATTGTTTGCTATTGCTTATGCCTCAGCGGAGAAGTAAAGTTCTGCTCTCCTCTCTTTCTCTTACGTATCTAGTTCTATAGCTTAACCCTGACTTTTACGATTTTAGGGCAGAACTAGTAATAAAGGAAAAGCAAAAAGTTTTATGCGTTCGTGCTCCACACCCTTCTCTGTGGGCTTTAGGAATCGAAACCTGACCAAGCTCGCACACAAGCTTGCTACCAAGCAGGAGAAAAAAAAGGAATATGTTGAATTGGGACAGGAAACCATCATAAGCCAGGCAATAAGTAAAACGAGTTCTCATTCACGGATAACTAAGCTTTGACAAGGGAGAGGGGGACCCTTCTCATACCCGCCCTTACAGGAGCCTAACGGAGAAAAGTCTATGCCCAATAGGGGAAGACTGTGGTAAAAGGATGTCCGTCTGTTGATGGCTAGCTCGTAGACGCAAATATTGGACCTAGGTTTGTTGATGGATCTGGTCTTGTCGAACAGGTCCGGATTCGAGGTTCGAACACAAAAGCCCACTAGCCGAGCTGAACTGGTTAGTGATGGAAGCAATTCCCATGAACTGAGAACAAAAGGATGTACTTGCCCCCTTCCCCAGCCATTACCGCTCATCCACCACTTTTTATGTTGAAATCCTGTCTTTGTCTTTCCAGGCTGTCTTTTACGTGCTATTCCTTACGCCCTGAGAAAGAACCTCCACTTGGATTCATTTCAAGTCTCGAGTTCTTGTTTAGAATTCTCGTATATGAAGTTCGAACGAGAGCTTTGATGCAATTCAAATTGACAAGCAGTAGTGACAGCATAATAAATGTCCGGAGGACAGAACAAAATCTTTAATTCCCGGGTTTCCTTTGCCAATAGACCAATCAATGGTGCTCTATCAGAAACAAGATTCAGTCGCTACAAGCCCACGGCGGAGCACTCCTAAGGCTTGGTGAGCTAGGTTTAGTGACTGGGGCGGACTTCTATTCTATACCTGTCTCCTTCTGTTACTATTATATAACCTCCTCGAAGCAAGGAAGGGAAGGAGGAGGAGAAGCACAGATAATTAGGGAAGTGGAGTAATTGTGAAGACTAGCATAGAAGTTACTAACTTTTTTTATGGAAGCCGAGACCCCTCCGTGATGTGGTCTTAGACTGTCGCGATGGACCAGTATTTCGAACTAAAAGAGATTTCGGACCCGGAGCGGTTTCATTACCACGAAGTTGAAGAAAACAAAAAGGTTTATGGTGAGCACATGTACGACAGAAGAGGGAGCTGGAGGAGAAGCGCTACGAAGAAGAAGAAGTTATGAAGTTTAAGGATTAATTTCTACCAGGTGATGTCGAAGCAGAATTCATAAATAAGTTTAAGAATCTGAAACAAGGTTTTTCCAAAATTTCTATGAGAAAATGAAGGAGTTTAACCTATTGTCTCTACGATGTAGAGTGAAGGAGGAAGACAAAAGGCAATATTCGAGCTGAATGAATTGCATTTGTCTTTTCTGGACAGCATAGAAGGAGCATACCGTATTGCTTTGAGGGTCGAAGGACCTACTGCTTGAGCCAAAAACAAGAAAGCGAATGAAAGAAACGAAGGTAAGAGTCAAAATACGCCGTGGAGAAGAGCTTACTTATGAGCAAAAGGGGAGGACGAAGTCGCAGGAGATTCGGTAGAGGAGATAGAGCTGGTAAAGATGACCAGCAGAAGCCTCAACAGCGGAAGAATTCCGCACGAGATAACAAGGTTAAGGAGGACGTGGTAGAGGTGATAACCGTCACGTGTGCCAAGGAGATGGCGATTGACATTGAATTCCCTCTTCTGGTTTTAATATGAATTGACTCCGCTTTGGTCACTACCTCCGTAGGTCCCTAAGCAACTTCTCTCGTCACTAGTCACTATGGCCGAAGGTTAGCAAGCCTGCTCCCAGGTCAGCTCCATCTCCTCCTTTCTTTGTCTTTGTCTACTGTTCATCCTTGACCTTCTTTCCGAACTCGTTAACACCGGAACACCCGCCATGAAGGTCACTCAAAGTAACCTACTCGAGCTTCGCCCTTTGTATTGTACCGCCTGGAAAGAGGTTCGCTAGCCTTTTTCTTTCCCTCCCTCGCTTACAGTTACTTCCAACCAATTTCTAGTTAATGCACCCATAAGAACCCGACAATCCCCCGTATGGAGCCACTGTCATTTCGTCTGGCATGTACTCTCGGGACCTCCGAGTACGACAAAGTGAAAGGAGACAAGACTCACCTCCCCCTACTTTGTCAATCACAGCCATCTCGTCTATTCTATTCTCGAAAGCGTGTAGACAGAAGTTTTTTCGGACTGTCTTGTTTTCAGGCCTCCACGGCCGTCCGGGGTTCTCCATTCTCAGAAAGCTTCAACTTTCCCACGTGTGCGCAAGCTTGCGAATATTTTTTGCGATCACTCTACGTAATTTATTAAACCGGTTTATGCTTGTAGCTACCCCCGGGGGGAATACGTGTAATAGCCCCGCAGCCCCGCCCGGAGGCGGGAATCTCTTTTAATTTGTCTCTGCGATTGGTCTTTCCTGTAGCTGGACCGCACCTTCACTTCGCACCTCTGCTTTGTATGCAAAATATTGAATAAGGGTTTAATAAGGAGATCTCTTAATTACTTGATCAAGGAACAGTGCTTTCGAACATTACTTACAAGAATCTCAATCCTTCTGCCTCACCTTCTGAAAGGGTAGTAAGAAGGGGGTTCGGGTGCGCTTCTTCTTCCTGCCGGTTCAGGAGCTTAGGCCCAAGTGGTAGTAGTTTCCTAGTTGGAGTTGGCACACGTAGGCCCGACACCAGAGGTTGGTTGGCGCATTTGGTAAAGCATTCCGCTAGCTGGCGCATAGCAAGCAAGAAAGCTCAAAGCCAGCAGTAAGGTCCGGAGCAGGAGCATTAGGGTAGGCGATGGCCGCTGCATGGTGGAATTTAGCAAATTGCCGGAAACCGGCACCACCTACCCGAGCAAGAGTTGTGCTCACCGGTCCGGAGAAGGGGAATTGAACTCTATGAGATCGAATCTCCTGTTGTTCCTCAGTAGCTCAGTGGTAGAGCGGTCGGCTGTTAACCGATTGGTCGTAGGTTCGAATCCTACTTGGGGAGATTTGATTGCTTCTGAATTCTTTAATTCAGAATAAAGGGGCTCGCTTTGCCCGTTAAGAGTAGGTAACCCGTTCCCTGTCTTTGTTTCTATTGCATTCTATCTCATCGTATCACATTCTGTTCTGCGAGATTAGAAAATCACCATCAATACCTCGGTCTAGGTCCGAGATAATCCTTTGTTCCATAGCCCTGGGGATATTTACAACTAGCCAATTAAGAAGTCTCAGATGTACTAGCACTGCATTTTTTATGCAGTCATCGATTCTCCCGAGAGGTCACAATTGCCGCGAGCAAAGATATTAATGACGAGGAAGGCCTTTTTGTTATGCTACTAATACTTGCTCTGCTTTCAAATGCCCTTTTTTACTACTTTGACTAGCGCCCGGCAAAGGAATGATTTTTTCCCAAAGCTGACTTCCTTTATCGAGCGGCTCACTCTGTTGACGATAAAAGCGATGGTCCGGGCTGGGCTGTCTGAAATAAGCGGTCATTTTTCTCAGTCCTAATCCTAATAAATACCACGTGAAGTGCGTGATCACCCAGATTCCTAATGCCTTAATTATCTTATATATATATAAACTTATCGA